>KZ309157.1:101089-167120 GCA_000376725.2 Ladona fulva | reverse complement strand
AGCCTGTGGATCATGGCGTGGAATGCGGCGTATTTTTGAGAGGCATGATGGCTAGATGAATTAGGGATTACTTGGTCGGTATATGTTGGCTTCCTAAATACTTTTAGGCTGGCTTTATTTTTACTAATGCTGATTGAGAGATCTAAGAAATTTAAGGATTCATTTTTAGCTAATTATTTATTTAGCTATAATTATTTTAGCAATTACATTTCCAATGTAATGTACCTGATGATGACCAGCCTTGGTCGAAACCGGTCGAAATTAAACAAAGTTGTGGAACATACAAAGTTTTTCTTTTCCTTAGTGTTATCATGGCGTTCCACCAAGTACAGCCTCTACATATTAATTCCCTAAACATAGTTTCCGAAAAGTAATTAAAGCAATAGTTTACTTCTAAGAATGAAGCTTTATGTAAATTCCTCCAAAAGGAAAAGCACTGATTCTTTCAACTGCAATTTCCTGCCAAAGCAATCCTTTTCCCTCGAAGTAATTCTCAGGATTTTATATGAACTCGTAAAAGTATCTATTTTCTAACAGTTTCAAACGATTTTGTGGTATAGACCTTGTGTGGTCGAGTGAAATTATATTCTGGAGTTATTGAGTTATAGTTGCATCTAAGGGATGGATGATTTTACCTCTATGCTATTCAAACACCGTTTTATGCATCGACTAGAAAAGAGTTGCTCTCGCTATGGCGGCTAGGGCACAATCAGCAGTTCAAATGCTTGGTGCGCTTTCTCTTCCCGAGGAGGCGGCAACGTCGTCTCGCCGGAGCAACGTCATCATTATAGGAGGCCACATATCTCTCCCCCCAATGCATTTAGGAAAAATTGCCCTCGCTTATTTTTTCTAAATCATTTAAATAGCGCATAGTAAAAATTTCAACTGCGTAGGATCAAATTTGTAGGAGGAGATCGATTTTTAATTCAGAGGCTTATCAAAGGTCAATAAATCATGGTCGGATCTCAGGAACGCGGATTTTGCTTCACGACTATAAACCACATTTCTGCTAAAAGTTTTATTTTTCTGTGACTCCTGGTCATTGTTCCACAAAGGTGTGAAGATGACCGAGTCATGGATATGCGCGAATTTACTGTGTTTTGATTTGGTTTACATCGACTCACATAAAGCAGGAGATCGATATTGACTCCTAATGTATATCATTTTAAAGATAAATAAATATTCTTTCGAACGATGTATAATATGTTCCAATATAATAGCGAATCATCTATGGGCAACGCGTCAAAGTCCAGGTCTATACTATTATCAATCCGACAGTAGTGTCAACTTGAAGACAAACTTATAAAACAACTACCAAATGCAAACTGAATGAAATTACCTGAAATAGCTTAGACTTGAAGATATGTAACGTGACATGTACACAAATCACCCAAACCAAATCTCCCCATATACAAATAGATTTTTTTTAATTAAATTTTTGTTATATTTTGATATTAGTTTGAAATGTTGCTATTTAAAACTTTGGCCATAACTTCGGTTGGTTGTAAGTTAGGCATTTTTAAGTTTGGGACTGTCTGTAAATCTTAAAAGGTTGAACTTTCATAGATACTGGAATCCCCCTATTAATATAGCCATGGGTTTTTTCCTACTGCAGCACATCCACTTTCCTTCACCTATCTGACCATTTTATGTAACCATAGGCCCCTAACATCTCTAATCTACAATTATCTGTAATGTATAATGTAATCTATTTAAAGGTGTAATTGTGGGAAATCTTCCCTTGAGCAGCTGTAGCTGATGGTGACTTAACCAAGGTTCGAATCTCAGTGAACTTAGGTATTATTTCCTTGCCCTGGCATCTCAACTAGAAGGCTAAGGCACACAGCAGTATTTCCTTATCCTTCCGCAGCTGTTTAAACTTACGAATAATGCAATGAGTCTCAGGTAGCTGTTCTCTCATTGGTTGATCCTGGCTGCACGTGTTCATTCCTCATCAGCCAAAGCACAGGTTTCCAGGCTTGAAGAAGGGTGTAACCAGCATCCCAGTTGAAATTTTTCCTCTCAAGCTCAATTTCAATTGCCTCTTTTGTCAGCCTGTCCCAGAAGCCGTTAGAGTGGCTAAGTTTTTTTGCCTTGTCAAAGGAAATAACATGGTCATGTTTGAGGCTGTGTTCCATGATGGCAGACTTCTCCGGGTGGTTAAGTCAGATGCAGCTTTCGTGTTCCTTAATTCTGGCTTTGATGGTTCTGCCAGTTTCTCCTATATATGATTCTCTATATTCACATGGGATTAGAAATGGAACTAGTTCATTAACTAGTAGCAATGATACTTAATTACTTCCTTCTCCTTTCTAGTATGATGTGGAGTTGTATCAGCGAATAGAGCAGCTCCTTGGCAAGCAGCTTCCCCTCTTTCCAATGGAAGAGGCTGAAGTGATGATCCTGCAAGAAAGAGTGGCTGAAGCGCAAAGGGTTGCCAAAATGGTGAGAAAATCATGACTTTAAATTCAGAGATTTTTGTTTACTTCATTAAATTAATAGCATCTATATTAGGTTGGTGGAAAATGTTCAAGTTTGTTTTTGAAAATCGAATTTATTATGGAATCATATCTACAATGGAATATTTTTAATTGAGGACGACATTTTTGTATCTATGAGACTTCATCATCTCCATTGACTTATCATGTACACCCAGTTACACATAAATCTTACTACCTTGGACACAACCTGCATAACTGGCATAAAACTCAAAGAGAGCAAGTGTGTTAGCACTATGGAATTAAAGAAGATTGAAAGTCGAAATTCCTTATTTCAAACAGAATCTTGTGAGTAATGCACTCTTTTCTGGAGGTATTGTGTAAAGTAACTTTTGCTGCTTCAATTATCCCCTAATAAAAAAATTATAAATTAATAAATCTACATCTACCTATATATCCTGCAAGATGTCTTTCGACTGATGGCAGGGAGTGCTTGAACCATGACCCTGCTTCGATCATTGTCACATTTCATAGAAGAATATAGAGTAAATAGTAATGAAATTTCGTGTTTCATTTGCTATGTTAGCTATCTATTTTATTTCCTGAGAGTTGAATTATTCGCTATTAGAATCTACTATCAGATTTTAATTATCTGCCCCTGGACCTTGTTAATTTATTGAAAGCTTAGTGCTCAACACATGAACAATTTTTACACCAAAGTAACGGTAATTTTGTATTCTATTGCTAGGATTTTTTTTGTTGATGGCAACAAAGAACTAAATTTACGGTGAAGAAATATTTAAACCAAGGTACCCAAAAAATGGCACTTTTTGCAAATCTTGGCTTTTTCATGATTAACCTATTTTCCTCAGTACGATGTTTTTAAACTTTTTATTACTCCCATGTCCAATGGTTGTAGTAACGATGTGTTATTATGAGGAAGAAATTCCAGCTCTATATTTTGTAGATTACCTAAATGAGGGTTTACTGCACAATTGTCTAAAAGCAATAAAATATATCTTTTCTTAAGTTTTTCCATATCCCAACTCTTCAATCAATTCTGAAAAATTTCCTCTATGCACTAAAAGTCCTCTATGCACTTTAATTTGCATTGTACTCCATTGGTAAACCATCCACTCTTAATCCTTTAAAGCATCGAGGATTAGCACTTTTTCCTATGATTAGTTGTTTTCATTTCTCAGAACCAGACATATTTGTACAGCATAACACAGTGATCCCATACATTGCCTTTTACATACCCACAGTTCAATGTGCTTATAGCACTAGTAACCATGTGGCGTAGCACGATGATTGAGTGCAGTTTCATCAGCATTGTAAATGTTATCGGCACAAAATTCTTTTGAATAGTAGGAATTTTAGTATTTTGCCATAGTTCAGCTCTGATACTATCTGCACTTCCGTTTTCACCATGCAGTTTTTGAAATTTAATATTGTAACAACCAACCATCAGTTGCTTTAAAATCGTTACGTTCCAGTTTTTTGGCAGTCCTCTCCGATTCCTCCTTCAACACTGGGCCACAGATATTCACGGCTCACACACCAACTAAGGAAATCCACTAATTTAGTGGTTTTTTAACTTCTGGGTCCTTTCCGTCACGTTTTCTTTTAGATGTTCCTGTTTGTCTCTCCTGTAATGTCCATTCCTTGCGCAGTTGAATGTTCTGTTGCCAGAGATGCACTATGGTAGATTTCAGTACACCAGTTTTCTCAGCTAGTGTGCAAAGTCTTGAATACGATGACTAGCTGTTAATTTTATTCAGCAAAGTAATTTTACTTGCCAGTGTAAAATCATTTCTCAGCATCTTGGCAGTGGTTAAATTTTTAATTAAGATCAAAAAAACAGAGGTAACAGTAGACTATAAAGCAGAAGCGTGTTACACAGTTAAAAACACAAAGAAAGCAGGTTGCTAACTGGTAGTTGCCGTACGCCACAGGAGGCACGAGAAGTATCAATCTAAATCTAGTTGGCACCTATGCCTATGTTCACATCTCATGTACTTACTTGTGCTTACTTAATTGTGGTTCTTCAACAGGCAACAATAGATGACAGACTAGAAGCTCGCGTCTGTCCCAATTAGGCGATTAAATTATGTATTACATTAATATTTTGGTTTCCGTTCCTCGAGATTTGGCCCAAATGAGCAGCTGCCCCAATAAAACGGTGGCCCAATTAAGTGGAATTGACTGTATATACATTGCACTGTTAGAATGTCTAATCTGTTTACAAGAGGATGACAGTGAGCTTTAAAATGTTGATTACATAATCTTCTTATGTGATGGTCCTACTTAAGATTAGAGACAATATTCAGTCAAAGGAATTCGAAAGCATCAATGGTGGTATAAACACCTGATGCAAGATTTATTTCTTTGGGTATATCAACTAGAGATTCCACTGGTAGAAAAGAACATCAATTGAGTTTTACTTTTATTTTAAATTAAATTATTGCTCCTGCACCAATAGGTCATGGACTGCATAAGTGTATCACTTAAATTAAGTAGAGTACTAGATGTTGTGTCAGAGGTTAATACACTTACATCGTTGGCATACGTTACTGTTTTATTGGAATAACCAGTAAAATTAGTAGGTAAATCGTTAATATGAGTATGGGGCTTAAAATCGACCCTCGAGGAACCCCTATGCTTATTACTTTGGGCAATGACTAGTAGGCATTCCCATCTTTCATTATTATAACCATCAGCTGCCGATTAGGGAGATAGGTCTATAGCCAATTAAGTGCAACTCCTCTTATACCAAATAATTCACACTTATGTAATAGTATTGCATGATCCACTGAATCAAAGGCTCTACATAAATCGGAGAATATCCCCATTACCTTGTTTTTTGTATTCATTTCTTGTATAATAGAATCTACGGCTTTAAAGAGGGCATCTTCAGTTGACTTATGCTTTCAAAATCCAAATTGGTCAGCATTAAGTTGTTGGTGTTCAATAAGTTCAATATTCTTGTACTGAACACATATTTAAAATGTTTGCAAGTAGTGGAATAAGAGATATTTTGGGTTGTTTTTGTCATATTTATTTTATAAAGATTCTTTCAATATTAATTTTATTTAGATCATTTGAGAAATTTTAAAATTTCAAATTCAAAAAACAGTAATTCTTTTGACATGTATCACTACTCCTCCATGACAATTGTTAATGCGGCAGAAAGAATCACCAACCACATAACCTGGAATAACAACTGAGATGTTTCATCCAATGTTCGTAAAAAAAAATGAAATCAGGATTCTCACTGTTAGCTAAAAACTCCAAGTTGTCGAGTTTTTTTTGTTTAGGCTTTGGATGTTCAAAGCAAGGGTCTTAAAGTTTAAGTCAGCAGAGCCTGTGTTTAATTCAGGCAGGTCCTCTGGAATTTTTAACCTTGAGGAAGGGATGGTCGAACCTTCTGAAAAAAAAATCTACCAACTACTAATTTCTTTGACACCTTCGTTAGCTGGTACGCGAAATGATGCATAAGATCCCCTTGTCACTTTTAGTTGTTCTATGTCTATGAACTTGCCAGGTAACTTATCCTTAATGAATGTTTCAGTTGCTTTATCTGTCATGTGTTCTTTAAAACACCACACATGGAAATGTATTCTTCTTATCACTCCGGAAATCAATATGTTATCATTTTTAGCAGTCACAATAATTGGTCTTGCTCTTGATTATCTTTTCTGTGTCATCATTTTAAATTCTTCCTTATGGACCTCTTCTATCTTTTTCTTATTAAACTTCTTGTCCTTCCGAATGTCAATTTCATTTTTCTTGTAACTTTTCCATTCTTTTAATGCCATCACTAGGCTTGTAGGAACATTTTGTACATCGAAAGGATGGATGTGTGTTAGTATTTACAGGACTGGCTATAGATTTTGTTAATCCAACACACATGCAGTTAAAAAACAAGTCACATCTAAGATATAACTGGTTTTCATTGATATTATCGGAGCAATTACCACAGATATGCATAAGATGATAAGATATGACAATACCTCATTCGCTCTATCGTTTACTGTGAATTTCAGAACATTTAAAGATTATGTTTTGAGAGTTGAAAATTTAAAGTTGAAAAACATCATGTTTGTAAAAGCAAAAAATTAAAGGAATCAAGTTTATTCCATTGATACTCGAATGACACTGAAGAGAGGGAAGTTAATTTTAAATTCAAAGTCAATGTGAATGGGTGATACCTTGTATCTGTCCTAATACATTCAGAAAAATCAATTTAGCTTGTTTTTTCTAAATCGTTTTAGATGGTTTAGTAAAAATTCCAACTGCATAGATAATTAAATTTGTAATGTGCGATCAATTTTTAATTCTGTTGCTTATCAAATGAATCTAAATCATATCTCAAAAAAGCAGAGCATGCTCCAGGACTTCATACCACACATTTAAAAGTTGTAATTCCTGTGACACATTGTCGTTGTTGTTCAATAGCATATACTTGACAAAGTTATGAATTTGCATTACTATACAGTGTGTTGATTGGATTCACGCAGACTCTATCAGATTCACTTACATAAAGCAGGGAATTGGTATGGACTCCTTTTATTTGTCATCTAAACTCAAATTTTTTGAGGGAAGGTCACTTTCCTTGATCCTTCTGTAACAAGGATCTCATGAGCAACATTCCCCTCTTTGTGAGAAGGAAAGATAGATATAATACTGAATTGTAAAGACCAATTTTAAACCACTGAATTCATAGGTTTTGTTACAACACTATTCTGCTACGTTAATGCCACAAAACAATGGATACTAATAAATGATTGTAATATTAATAACACACAAAAATCCATTCAAACACTACATGGAGCTAGGACACGGATCATCTCTTTGATGTTTTTCCTCTGTTTCACTTCTCAAGACTCACATGAAACTCACTCCCTGTTACACAGATCGCATCCGAGGTGGTAAGAATTATGTGTAACTGGGTATACTATTGAGTCAACAGCCTTGTGTACTATTGATTTTTCATTCAGCTTCAAAAGAAATGTTTGGGGACAAAGCTTTGTTAAGCTGACTAAAGAATCAATCACACTGTTATGGATCCTTAATTATGTTAGGGTTTATGGAGGAATACGACAGCATTAAATGAAGGATGCTCACGGATTCACATTGCATATCATACTGAGGCTTTATTCGTGGTATTTGAGTGCCCACAATACAAAAAAAAACAAAANGTACCTCACAATTAGTAACTGGGTAGAGTTTGTTAACCAATATGTAGTCTATTTCGTTTTCTACTCCATTAGGACCTCTCCAAGTCCACTTCCTTGTAGGAATCTTCTTGAAATATGTGTTTGTTATGTACATATTGGTGCACTAAGCAAACTCTACCAGGCGGTGACCTCGTTCATTTCTACCTATACCTATTCTACCTAACCTATTTTTATCTTTTTCTGACGCATGAGCATTATCCCTACTGGTCCCAGGTTCGATCCTAGGTAAATTCTTTATGCCAAAATTAATCGAAATTCACAGTGTTGATAGAATTGATGGATATCTATTGTATGCTGTAACGTTTTTTGCCCTAATGGCCCAGGTTCGATGCTAGGAGCATTGGAATGACCAAATATTCAAAAATTCGCATATCCTGGTGGAAGCTTGAAATTCACAACATCGATATGATGTTGTGAATTGATCAACAATGATTTTGTCTTCCGTTTGCCAATTAAGATTTATCCCTAGTTGCCCCAGGTTCGATGCTAGGTAAATTCTTAGTGCAAAGATTTCAAGAAATAATTTGGTGTATTTCTTGGTAAAATAGAATGTTGAAATAATAATAGTAGATAATGTACACATCTATAGAATACCTAACTGCTTTTTGCCTTAAAGGCCCATGTTCGATCCTAGGACCATTTGAATGACCCAATGTTTTGCAAATTCATAACGGTATTTCCCGGGCAGGTAGAGGGTTGAAATTAGCTACATCTATAGAAGATATTGATTTCTATCGTGTGCCGTAAAAATTTTTCTCCTAATGGACCCAGGTTTGATGCTAGGACAATTCATATCGACGTATTTTGAAAAATTCATTTAGGGTATTGTAATTGGTGGATGGAAGTCCATTTATAGCAGTCGGAGTGTTGCAGGTGGTGCATAATGCTTTAGTTAATCTATCTTACATTAAGCTTGCAGTGTGCAAGCAACTTTTACTCGTATATATATATACGAGTAAAAGTTGTTTGCACACTGCAAGCATTTTCATTTCTATAAATAATAGTTGGTCGCCACAGACTCGTAAACAGAAGTTGAAAAAAAAAGTTTTATTGGTCTATTTGCAATTGGTTTAGCCATCAAGGGGTAATAACGAGGTGTACATTTGTTCATGCCATGAGCAGTGAAACATATCAATGTAATATATTGCTAAAATTCACAATATGAATCGTAGAACCAATCTAAAAGATAATATTTTGTTCCCGAATGGGAAAGTCGTATGCACAACGCTGAGTATTAGTAGTTGAAATATTTATCCATGAAAAATTGTTCTTATTAGCCCACATAATGAAAACTTTCATAGATTATATATGAATTCTGTCAAAATTGAGCCTATTGGAGGGCAATTCAGTCTGCAATGGGGGTTGATCAACATATGATCAATGAAATTGTAAAAATTACATCAACATTGTTTCAACAGTTTCTGACAATGCTTTTTCCTTCACGTTTACAAATTGTTTATGTAAACAGACATGAGTGTGCTAGCTGGGTTCCCTTTCCCATTTTTACATCTTTTGCTGTACATGTCTTCCTTATTTCCAGGAAGCCTTAGTGGCCTTTCTTGTCGCGCTAGTTCCTTTGATTTCCCATCTTTGTTATTTTTCTCTAGGAGTTACTGATTTCCAAGATCTTCAATAATAGTAATATTAAAAAGCAAATGTGACACAAGTTTTTCTCTCTGAAGGATAAGGTTCTTTTTTAAAAATATAAACATTGACAATAATCAATGAAATAATGATTGTTTGTATTGGCGAGGAAATTCAGGATAAGCTGGAAGCAGTTTCTTGGTAACATTTTCTGGAAGACACCAGGATTTGTGAGAAAACCAATTTAGCAATTGTTGGTTCCCTATTTACACCAATATTTGCTACGCAATTAATGAAACCCTTTAGTTCAGCCAAAGTTATGTTTGTCCATTTTTGTGAACCTTATTCCNATGCACACAATGGCTTAACTGCAAGACTGATTTTAGCTAGCGCACGCTGATCCTTTTCGGGATCGGTATCTTCGCCCGTCACGCATTTCCACAAACCAAAGTCAATCAGCAGCATTTTCATGCGAAATTTCCAAACATTATAGTTCTTTTGCCCTTCTAGCATTTCGATTCCCGGTACGCCTGCTTGCGACATGACATGTATCGGAGGCGTGGTCATCTCTGATTGCGTCGCTAGAATTTTCAATTAACAAGAATGACTATGATTCAACGAACCGCAAATTTTCGTGGTCTAACGCGAATATCATAAAATATAACTGCGTTTTCGCTAAGATCATTACTGGGCCCATAACCTGTTAGGGTTTATGGAGGAATACGACAGCATTAAATGAAGGATGCTCACGGATTCACATTGCATATCATACTGAGGCTTTATTCGTGGTATTTGAGTGCCCACAATACAAAAAAAAACAAAAGAACAACGAAATGAAAAACACGTGCTTGATGAATATCCTCAACAAATTATTCCCATTGTAGTAAAGGTGCCCCCAACAGGGGCATGTCCCTAGGGTACAGTTTTACAGGGAGCAGTATTTGGTAGCTTTGATTTACTAAAAAATCCTAAAGCCTTGCTTCACTTTAAGGATAGTCACTAATTATGAATATCAATTATGGAGGTTATATTATTCTGTTTTTCTGATGATTTTAGAGGAAATTATCAGTTCTGCTGCATAAGTCGTTTATCATCTATAAGGGTGATCAGAATGAGGTAGAGCTACCTTAAGGTTATAGAGTTTGAGATACAACCAGTCTTTTGTGAAAATGTTATCCTGGCAAGTTTTAGAAACATCTTTGGGAATTGAAGTTTGAAAAGTTCATTTTTTTAATACCCTCTCCAAACTACAGGGTTTTGTTGTTTATAAATTGTCTTGATCTGTCAAAATCCCATGCTCAGCACAGCTGTACTGTATCAGCATTGGATGTTAAAAGATTTCTATAAAAACTTTATTTCCTTGTTGTGTACTCAGGCCCCCAAACAGTTTGTTACAAGTTTGTTTCTCAAAGAATAACTGGTATTATTGAATATTTTTAATTTGAGCTTTATTTATCTGCATTATTTTCATATTAGTCAAAATATTCAACAAAAATGTTTTAAAATTGATTTAAATATTGAGATGCAAAAAAGGATGTTATATTCAACATCCTAATTGTATAATCATTATATTCCATCTCAACCTTGGGTTAGAAACTCAAATTAACACAATATATATTAACTGCTATTGTGACTAAATTTTTATATTCTTGTGTATAGAATGATTGTTTCACTGAAATTCAGTTTATTAATACTAGCTATTCATAAGTATTAATGGATATCATTAGATTTGATTGAGCTCTTTGTGTAAGTTTTTGTTTAAATTTTTATTTTTGTTGTTCTAACCAATTAAAATGCCTTTTTTGTGGTAATGCTGTTGCAAAAGTTTTCCACATTGACCCATTGCTACTTATTAACAAACTTTTCTGCATATTAGCTGAAGTTGTTAAAGCATTATTTCTGTGGAAATAATACATGACTTCAATTTTTTTATTTTTAAATTTTATTATGAAAGTTTATTTGGAAAGATATACATTTTTCTGATGAATTGAAAGCATTGTTGTGATATTTGTAGGAAATGAAAGATCAAGAGGATAAGAGAGGGAAGAGAGGACATGGGGACGATGGAGAGGAAGATGGTGGCTTGCGAGTGGCCAAGAAATTTGCAGCCAAGAGAAGAAAGAAAGGGAAAGGAAAATGATGAATTGTTCTGTTTTTATGGTTAAATAATTTTTTGATTATCATAAATAAATGTAGTTATCAAACCTCTGTTTTGTTAGACATTTTTATTTACAAGTTTCACTTTGTAGAATTTTAGTCCCCCTAGGAAATTATAGGTACTCTAATTGATATGGAAGGTTATAGGGTTCCAAGGTATTATTAAACATGTAAATGGTGAATTGATTTCTAAATGCCAAAGAATGTTATTTAAAGGTCAAAATAGGCCCTTAAGAAGATATCAAATGTATTTTCATAAGGAATTGGTAGAACGACTTTTGAAATTTAGTAGTATCTCTTTGTATCATATTGTATTGTCCAGAATATTTGCAAATATTATTATATTGTATTCTATAAATATTTATTATTTTTTCTAAAAGCCATCATCTCTGCAATTTTCTGCGAAAGTGCCAATTATCTCTATTTTATAAATTGGTAGTATGGAATTTTTTTAGATATCTTTGGCACTCATGAAATTAGAGCTAAAGTGTTTGATGTGGCAGTGTATCCTTACTCCTCACCATTATTTCACTCAAGTATTTTACATTTGAAGAAGTCAAACTTAGATTTGGGCATCTGTATGTCTACACTTACACTAGCTGGGGGTCCTAATGTTCATTGGTGTTAAATAGTTTTATTTGATTGTCCTTAAATTTTCAAAAAAATAGGTAGTTGTGACCACCCTGGTGAAAGCTTTATGGAGGAAAATGGCAGCGTAAGTAATGCCATCTATTCGGTGCCGACAGCTAATTATCTAAGCACTTATCTTTCTTAGCTTCTAGCTGTTTGCGATTTAAGCAATGTGATTGGTTAAGCTGATTTACTCTCACACAGTTCAACGGAAACAATCATAGCGTGTGGTCGAGCAAGTTTTGCTGTGTTCAATGTTCCTTTCATTGGTGTTTCTTGCGGTCTTTGGAAACGGTGTGCTTCCTTTGACTAAAAGTTGGTGCACAGACTGAAGTGATGGAAACCAAGCAGATCATGCTGTGTCAGGGGTGTAAGTCGACTCAGACAAAGAATCCGAATTTGATATTCAAAATATGTTTGATTTTGTGTATTCGATGCAAATCATACTACATTTATCTTCTGTTATATCCAACAGAAAATAAAACCCAATAATCTAAAAATCTGAATTGTTCACTCCTTTCAAGTCATTAAAATTAGGTAAATTAAAACGTTAGTAATCAGGTTATTAGAAATAATGTTTCATTTCACAGCATCCGACTCTTATTACGTTAAATCCTTGGTGGGATAAGCGGGATATTTTAGTTTTCCTTGAGAAATTGGATATTTTGAAAATATTAATATTTTTCAGTGAGGCAGCTTTTCTCATTACAGTTGAAAGCCGTTGTAACTGCCAGAAAATGTTGTTTTTATAATCTCAATCACAAAATTGAATAAAAAAAGCATAGTAGCATTTCAAAAGAGTAATGTTTTGCAGTGATGCCCAAGGTTTGAACAGAGAGATTACGTAGACGACTAAAAGCTGAATATTTTCGAATTCCGATTACCGCCAAAACGCCTGGAATGGCCTTGTAGTTAGCTGTTGGCACTGCCTGAAGGCAGCTCTAATGCGAGCCACACTGACAGTATGGAGCTTGCACCAGGGTGGTTGCGACTACTTAAAGCCATCAATCCACCCCTGCTATATTTCATTTCTATTAAAGTTATTGACATGTTTTGTAATTTCATTTGTTTGTTTTCTAATAGGAAAAAGAGTCAAAAGATGCTCATTACAAAATAGAACTGAATTTTCAATGCAGTATAACTGCTGGTATGATAAGCACAATAAATTACCTGATGTTTTCTCAGTGAGTGTTATCAGGAAAATATTGTTGGGTTTCCAACCTAGTGGTAAAAATAATGGATGTCATTGTTTTGACTTTGTCTCTGTTGCCATCTTTTGGGAAGAAGTCATATCTATAAACACCCCTTTCAGAGAGTTGTTTATATAGGCCAAACCAGCGGAGTCATTGAGGCACAAAGATGACAATTTTTAAACTATTCCCGGGATTAAAAAACTAATTTTCAAAGTTTTCTATGAAAAATTCAGTAAAAAATAAAGTCAGGTGAACCTGTGGCTCAACTTTTATCCATAACTAAGGCTTCAAACTGAAAAGTGTCATTTCATAAAATTTATTCATTTTTGGTGTTGAATAACAATGAAGGTTATTTCATCCAAAAAACAGTTTTAGAAAGAAATTATTTGAATAATCAATAGCTGCTTGAATGGGGAGTAATATATTTGTGCCATTGGTAAGCTTTATAAGCAAGCTAACATGAATGCTGTTTCATTTTATTGTCCAAGATTTGCATTTAAACATTCTTTGCTCCATGACATGAAGAATTTGTTTTGAGGTGATACAAATAGCATTTTAGTTTACATAACTGTAATTTATATAAACTAAAATAAGTTATTGCATATATGGTCTAAAGAGATGAACAATGAAAATTGTAGTCAAAATTTACAGCTGTTATATAGTCATGTTTCAGAGAATTATATGAGGTGAATTTTTTGCTTTACTTTAAATCCCATTGGTTTTGGATGTGGATTTTTATCAAAAATTTGTCTGTTTGTAATGTGCAACTCGTGAAAGTCTCTCATAAATAATTTGAGGAATTTCAATGATTAATATTTAAATTCAGATAAAATACTAGCTAGGTAATTCTGCTGATAGAATTAGCTTACCTCAGATGAAAAATTAAACTTAAAGATTTAAGCTGCCTGCATGGTATGTGGAGATAGAGCTTTTTTTGCTGCTTTGATGCAAACAATAGGAAAATGTTTTATGCAATCTTTCCTTCAAATTCAAGCAATCTAAGCAGCAAATTGAGGATTCCATTGAAGGTATGATGAGAGCATTTTCTATTGATTTCTGAAACTGATCTTAAATGCTTCTTTGTAATATACATTTTTCACTTACAGATGTTTCTACACTATTCACAAATTATCACATTATTAGATAAACATTTATTTCTAAATTATAAAAAAAATTCAGCTAACTTTTGGAATCCACTCATGGATTTACAATTTCTGCTTCCTAGATTGCAGCTGTAGCATCAGACCTGACATCCTATGGAATGTAATACATTAATGTTCGGACTTGGACAAAATAATTTTTAAATAATATTTTGATGAGTTATTTAAAATGTATTTTCATCTAAGCATAAGCCATTAATATCATATAATGGCATACCTAATGCTGGTGCTGCCTTTGTGGTTATTATCGGTGAACATTGAGTTATTTACCCTCACCTATCAAATCTCCACTACCGTTTGAGAGGGTTTCTTCTGAACCGATGAAACCCCCCAGGTGTGAGCCTGGTCCAAGAAGATGACCGAACGTGGAGCTCAGGCGTCTACCAGCTAACCAAAATCAACCTCCAGTGTTACCAATTAAGTACGGCAGCCCAATGAGCGGCGTGAGCCGCGCCCAGTCGATATCCTGACGTTGATTCAAATTTCCCGCAATTTTGTATCCATAGATTGATGTTAGTGCCGCAACCTAGGCGGTAGCAGCAACCAGGTACCGATTCCGAAAGCTTACCAAATTTTCTTTCGAGCCAGACGCATCAATAAGGCGATCGATTAATTCCTATTACAAAAGAGTAAATTCATGAATGATTACGCTTGCAAAGCAGCAAATATATTTACTGCTAGTCTTATTGGCACATTATTAAACATCACCATCAATCAGATTTCTCTCTATTTGAAATGTATGAAGTAAGAATGAAGTTGAAGACCAAAGATACTTGCTACATCTATCTAAATACTCAATTTTATGACCGGCCGTAAAATCAATGTGCCACCTTTTCCTAATAACTGAATCCTTGTTAGCAAGATAAATTTCAGCGGATTATCGGCAAAAGCAAAAACTATGAACTTTTTCGATCGTGGGAATGGTGGTAATAGATAACTGACGTCAGCTACCTGGCCTGGCATGACGGCAAAGCCCTGTACGTTTCGTTTATCCTGGTAGTATTGATGAAGGTTTCTGACTCTCCTGTTAGTAATACTTGTTCGTCATTTTGAATATACTCTAGACGGTGATAACATCTCTGACATTAAAATTGTAGGTTACAACTGATTCATCAAGTTAGGATCCGGAGGCGAAACGAGATATTTTTTGTCCCGTAACCGGAAACCTGCGGTAAGCTCAGTGTATTTACCCATGTTTACTCTATAGATACAGTAGTTTTTCAAAAATCTATCCTTACATTTTATAAAATGTTAAAAATATGTATCTTTATAGATTGTGAATCTCAATTACTTAATTTTTTCCATTTCCGAGGTGACATCGTAATCGTACTTATTCTGGTCTCATTGTGATTGTCTTGTGATACTTCTACTTGAGATTATAACTTTCAACTCTGAAGGTGGTGGACTCTTATACGCATTCACTTCCATTCACCATGACTCAACTGTATTTCTCAGATTGAATCGTGAATGTATAGGTTTACTTTATATTATTCTTCCTTCCATTGATTTGCTCTCTGAATTGCCCTCCAAATCGATGTTGTGAAGACTTAGAAAATGCTGTTCTGTCATAAGAAAGCTGTAATCATGAAATTGATGTATTTAACATTTGATCTAATAATGTTCGATATAATTTTGAGTCATCTGAAAATGTAACGATTTGTGGTGTATTTTTTAGTGTAAGCTATCTAGAGGCGCTGATGGTTTTAAGCTGTTGAATTTAAATTGTTCGATGTCAAGTTATCTATAATGCGGTTTCTTTTAATATGTCAGATGAATCAGTAGACTCGCATTATTTTGTTGCATAAATAGCGTATCTGATTATTTTCCTTCAATTGCAGTCGTAGCTTAATGAAAAGTGTTAATTAATCAATATACGAATTATCACTTACTGAATTTTTATCGTACGAATTCAAAAGTGGGTGAATATGACATTTACCATATATTAGATTACAGTAGCAATCTCTTCAGTTGATGCAAGTATTTAACTACCTCGTCGATGGAATTTATTTTTGAAAGAGTTATTATTTTTTTAACCGTCGTTGTAGACGTATGATTGTAACATTACGTTTTCTTATACATACTTATCGTACTTTATCATAATGTTCAGTTTTCCAGTGAAATTCGTTGATTGTCCACCATTATATCCAGTATTTCAAAATTTCATAGTTTCACCTGAAAACATTTCCTTTGTTTTGACGAAATAAAATTTAACAAAGAGAAGTGTTTATCATTTTAATTGCTGCTTGTGAGTATTTCTGTTTGCAAAATAGTAAAATTTTCATTCAATTGTTCATTTAATTTACCCATTCGTTTTCATTAAAATTCACCACTAACAACAACATTCTTGGAAATGGGTTAGATGACTTGGCACGATAAGTCGTGCATCTCGGAAAATTCCCAAGGAATTTTTGAATTTATATGATATCTGTGATATCATCAGAGTAATTTTACTAGTAAGCTGTGGCGTTATTTATGCGTATCTTTATCTATGCATAAACTTATAATTTATCATTCAATTTCATGGATTGTTCCAGAGCATTCACCATGTCTGATCGCAAAGCAGAATTAGAGAGAAAAAAGGCAAAGCTGCAAGCCATTCGCGAAGAGAAAGAGAGGCGTAGAAGAGAGAAAGAGCAAAAGGAGGTATGTCATTTAAAATGAATTCGTCATTTCAGTATATAAATGAGGTTAACCCTCTCACTGCCTGACCATATTTTGGTTCTTATACTTATATCTTTCGTTGTGAGTGCTTATTTAATTACACCCTGTGTATTTTAATATGTTGCATTATTTGATAACATGCAACTTAGATGATTTCCAAACTTACTGGATAGTGATATTTTCTGAATTTTCATTCTGCTTTTACCAACACAGGCTTGTGTACTTGGCATTAAACATGTTAGAATAAACATGATTTGTATTGATACCATGAATGTGAATTTAGAGCAGTGTTACCCTATTGGTGTGATATGTTACACTAGTGGAAGCTCATTAAGTGGTACTCAGGAAGATTAATTGTGCACTGTTCATTTCAGCAATTTATTTTCCAAATATGTTGGTTAATTGTGAACAAATCCTCTGAGAGTTTCACTGTCATTCATCAGCAAATTAGATATTTGTAAATTTTGCAGTCTCAATTTGAAAAACTGATTTTGGTAGGACTTGGCTTTTGTGAAAGGAACTTGGACTTGAGACTATAACCATTGGAAAATGCTGATGTAGTTAATGGGAAGGTTGATCGTAATATACATACCTTAAAATTGTTTTACTAATATACTTCACTTAAAGTTTTCCACAATAGTCTGTCTCTTCAATTACATAATACTGTTGTCAAGTCTATAAACTGGAGGGCTCACCATCACTGAAAATTAGAAAACAAGATTTAATGGTTTGGAATACCTTTTATCATTCAATATAATCTCCTTGGACTTCAATACACTTTTTCCAGTGATCATCTAATTTATGGATTCCATCCTTGAAGTGAGAATTCAGAAGACTGGAAATACACTTCCACGGCTTCTAAAACCTCTTCATTCGATGAAAATCGTTTTCCACGCATGAATTTTTTGAGATGTGAGAATAGCCAGAAGTCACAGGGAGCTAAATCTGGCAAATAGGGTGGATGTTGAAACAATTCATACTTAAACTTAAAATTCATACATTTTTGTGATGGTTTTTTGAGCTTTGTGAGGCTGTGCATTGTCTTGATGAAAAATTATGTTTTCCTCCTGTAAAGCGGGTCTTTTCTCACGAATTTTTATATCCAGCTGGTCCAAAAGGTTACAATAATAATCTGAATTATATAGTTTTACCTGTTTGGAGGTAATCCACTAAAAATTCCTTTTGCATCCCAAAAAACTGATGCTAACACCTTTTTGACCGATTTCTGGACCTTAACTTGCTTTGGAGTCGAAGTACCAGGTTCACACCACTATTTAGCCTCTTGTTTTGATTCAGGATCTTGGTGGTAGACCCTAGTCTCATCCATGGTCATGAAACAATGCACTAAGTTCTTTTTATTTTTTTCTAAAAAGCTCCAAATGTTGCTGAGAAAGTCTCATTTGAATGTGCTTTTACTCCATTGTTAGCAAATCCGGCATCCATTGTGCACAGAGCTTTCTCAAACCCAAAACTTCAGCCAAAATATTGCTCACACTGCCTAAAGAGATGCCTAGGGCTTCTACTAAATCACTTTCAGTTAATTGACGATCTTCCAAAACTATATCCTGTATTTTTGCTATGATATTTTGCTATTTCTGTTGTCGATGCACTTTTTGGCAGTTTTTCATGTGGATTGTCTTCCAGACTTGTATGACCACGTTTCAACTCAGCAACCTCATCTTTCTACTCTTCTAATTGAAGATGAAGAGTCCTTATACACTTAACAATTGTTCATGAATTTGTTTTGGTGCTGCACCTTCCAAAAATAAGAATTTTATCACTGCAAGATATTCAATTTTTTCCATTGTAAAAAAATACTGTGACACGTTAACTTTGAACAGCTGTAAATATGTGAATGAGTTGACAAATCTACATGAAACTACACACATGTTCATGAGAAAGTATTTAGACGAATATATAATGAACCTAACATTGCCATCTCTTATCAAATGAGAAAACTTATTGAACAACCTAGTACAGATACCAGTTGTACTCTGCTGTATGTACTATGCTTAGACCTTCAACTTTATAAGTACCTCCTCTACACTGGAAGCTCTAGGGAAACAGGTAGATACTGAGTACTCTTACACGGCATCTATAAGGGTGCCACAGCCTCTGTAATGCTGCATTAAGAAACATGAATTGAAGATTGATAAGGGAGTTAGACAATGTGACTGCCTATCACTCATATTATTCACGGCAGTTCTGGAAGAAGTTTTTAAAATTCCAGACAGGGAGAAGAAGAGTCTAAGGATAAATGGGGAGTACATCATTTGTTTGAGTTTTGTAGATGATGCAATGCTCTTTGCTGACAGATCAAGGCTAAGACTCAATGAGAGGACTTAGGATGCACTTACATATACAGAGGTAATGCATAATTATTTTGTAGTAGAAAAGCAAATAAATCTTGAAGAATCTCTGGATGCCTGCTCATAATGTACATACCTGAGATTGCTGTTAACAACTGGAGAGAATAGCAGGATGAATGAAGTGAACAGAAGAATGAAACTTTGCTGGAACACCTTTGGAAGGAATATGCATATTTTAAAGTAAATAATGCCAATGGTCTTGATGAGATAGAAATATGAATGAAAGAAACTAAAAAAAATCAATTGAAGGGATTGTGATAGAATATTATCCACGTTACATCCATTCATATTGTAAATCCAGCTTTTGGTCATTCTTTCCATCTGAACCAAAGAAAGTATTGGAAAACCAAGAGAAAATACATTAAAATATAGTAAGGCATAACCTGAAAAATAATAAAATTCTATTTTGTTTAGAAAACAATAGAATTATTTTGGATTTTTAACACTTTCAATGCTGAGGGTAAATTTTCAATTTTTGCCGGTGACTGAAATTTATTTTTATGGTTACAGAATATTTTTTGTTCCTAATTATAAATTGACCAAAGAAAAATAGAAAAAAATTTCTTTTAGTTCAATTTTTAATATTTTAATTTGGACGACAATTGTCGTCCTCGGTCACCGGTGAGCAACTTGTTGATGCTATGCGTGGTTGCATGACACCCTCTGATTTTCACTTTGATGGAATTTGTCGATGTTCCTTATCCGTTTTTAGCACAAACTGTTCACCAAATTTAAAATACCATAACAGTTCACCTTCATATTTAATATACTTAGGCGACAGCTGAAATGAATGTGCACTTTTATGTTCTTTTTCCCAAATTTTGATGAAAAATTTAACAAAAAATAATTATACACCTTTTATTGTCCTAAGGCCTAGTCTCTAATGCGGAAGTACAAAAGGTGTTTCTTCACAAAACTGAATATACAGTTCTTAACATAAATTTCAATAGTTCTGATGCACTTTATCGGGTTTATTTTGGAATGCTAAAATGTTAACATAATACAGCACTACTAAATTGCAAGATTAATTTCTAATTTAAAATATTTACACGTATATGAATACTTAAAATTATCAACTAAAATATATGTTAAAATCATTATAAATATTTATCTATATACAAATTCTATACGAGTTAATTATAGATTCATGTACATAACAAATTCAACAAAAAATTAACCAATATTACGTAATTGTAAGGAATAATGTAAGTAACTGGAAATTTTAATAAAGATGATGATAATAATATTTTTTTAATATTAATTAAATAAAAATAAAAAAAATTATTTTTTATTTGTTTATTTCTCAATACCCCCACAAACATCCATTAATTGGACAATTACAGTGATGGGCTTCAACATTAACAACGGACAAAACACACACGACCATTCCCTAACCGGAAAAATCTGACTAGCCAGGATTCGAACCTGGGACCTTGGGGTTGGAGCGCTAGCGTGCTAGTTCGCCACTCCGCCACCATATAATACAATTAAATGAAATTAGCAACTAATATTTTTGTGGAAATCTACAAAACATGGAAGAAAGCAAAGTGAGGTATCCTTCCTGAAGCCCCTGGTAAAGCATTTGGCGGCGGACATCCACCATATTACTTGCGAATTCAGAGCTGATCATCAGAACTTCCCCTTTATCTTTCCACTTCATCATGCACACCCTTTCAGTACTGAATATATCAACAACCTCATACTTTCATAGCTTTCTAGTTATTACTTCGGAGGGTTTCCCTTCTGGTGTGGTTCCCTACCTTATACGAATTACAGAAAAAACATTCATGTCTCCTTTTTCAGGAAGAATAAGAAGGTTGGAACACGGCTGTTTATGAATTAGAGGTTTAAAAACACTCCGTAAGCTGCCTTCGGAAAGCGGAACTTGCGCTCAAAGACAAACGAAGCTCCGGATTACCGATTTCTGGGAAGGTCCAGTGATCATTTCAGAGACAAATCCTCAGGGGGTCTCCACATCCTTTGTGGAGACTCCCTGAGGATGGAGGCTTTCTTTGTCGAAAGATGGCTTACGTGGTGTTTTTAAACCTCGTCTGCTTCACTCAAGTGAGCAGTAAAGCGAAGCATCTAAACAGCACAGAAGTAGAAGGAAAATTGCAAGGGTCCCTTACAAATACCCAATAATAGGAAGGAATACGTCAGCAAGGGTTTGGCAGATAATCTTTTTCTAGACACAGTATGATTTTTTCAAGGTAACCGAGAGTTTACAACCCTCATTTTTCTAAGAGCCAATTTGTACATCACTGCCGCTGAAAGCTGTCATAAAGAGCACATGTGGCACAAATGGAACCCTCCAGTCCCATACCAATATTTCAGATTGTTCAGATTCAAAGGAAGCATTCCTACCACGCGTGTGGAAATCTTTTCTATGATAAAATACTGTCATACGTTCTAGAAACCTCAAAAAGAAGAAACCTTGAGCATTTTATTGGATTTGTTATCAGAATATAAATAATAAATCATTGAAATTTAGGAAAAACCGGTGATTAAAAAAAAATAGTTGCAAAATATAACCATCATGAAAATGGAGTTAAATTACTATTAATAAGGTAAAAGGGTTTTATTTTAGTAATTGTATGTCAGGGAGTATCAAACACCATACGCGACCACAGAAGGGGTTGAGAATGATGGATCAACAAATTTATTTACCTAATTCCTTCTGAGAAGTTGAAAAAACAAGGATTTCCTGTTTTTCTGCTGTTCATATTACTCCAACCTACATAAAATCCCAAATAATAAATGAGATGAGGAATAATTCTTTTGGATATTGCAGTGAGGTGGTTTAGAAAGTTAAGTAGTTGCTAGGTATTATTTTCAAATAATACTCGAAAAATTATAATTACCTAACACTTTTAGCTGTCGGAATTCCCTTTGTTACTTAAAAAGAACCTCTTCTTTACCGTTAACTTTCTATTCTGCGTAAAAATGTACTTAAACACACTTTGAACAGGAAAAAATGAAGACAAAATGTCCATACAAAATGCAAAGACGTCAGATGGGAAGGGGGGGATTAATTATCCTGGTAACTTCAGTACCAGAAAAAAATCCTAAATAAGAGCATATACATTTACATTTGAACCATGCTACCTGCTAGAGCGCATGGCAGGGGGTGTGATTGGTGAAACACCGATATACCTATCTAACCTGCACTGCTGGTCGCTTCTCTAGTACATCGCGGAAAGAATGACCAAAAATAACTAAACGTCCTGGCAACTATCTCCCAGTAACGCTTCTTCGTTTTGACCCAAAGATCACGTTCGGTACTAACTGGGATGGCAATATCAACAACCTCCTCCCTGAGATCCGTAGTGAGAAATTTATTAAAAAGCTTCCTACGGTAATCTAGTCTTCTATCACTAAGCGAATTCCATCCGAGAGATTCTATCATAGCTGAAACACTGCTGTCAAATCTGAAGTCACCCTTAACAAACCTAGCTGCCCTACGTTGAACCATCTCAAGGCTGGAAGTTAATCCTACTTCGTGGGGATCCCAAATCGCGCAGCAGTACTCAAGGAGAGGTCGAATCAGGGAAAAGTACGCTGTTTCTTTTACCCTCCATGAGCATCCCCTTAAAATTCTGCTGGCTAAACTTTGCATCCTATTCGCTTTACCTACCACGTTTCGAATATGCTCTTTGAAGGAAAAACTACTACTGAGCGTAATACCTAGGTATTTATGATGCCTCACGAACTGCAACGGATAACCTGAAATATTATAGGGAACGCGGGTAACATTAGTGGAACGCGTAAAATTCATAGCTACGCACTTCTTTACATTCAAGTCTAACTGCCAATCTCTGCACCAACCTGCAATAAGGTCCAGATCGTTCTGTAAACAACAGATGTCATCTGGACTTACAATCTCTCTATAAATAACAGTATCATCAGCGAATAACCTAACCTTACATCTAACATTATCTACTATATCGTTAATATATATTAGGAACAGAATCGGGCCTAATACACTACCCTGCGGAACCCCGGAAGTGACGCAAATTTCATCAGATAAAACTCCATCCAACGCAACTCGCTGAAATCTGTTCCCTAGAAATGATTTTATCCATTTAACGACTTGTTGGTTAATCCCGTAAGCCATCAATTTATGAATTATTTTTACATGTGATACTCTATCAAAAGCTTTCCTAAAATCAAGAAATACGGCATCTGTACTAAAACCCTTATCAGCTGCTTTGACTAAGTCGTGAACAAAAAGGGCTAACTGGGTATCGCACGACCTACCCCTACGAAAACCGTGTTGACATTCACTAATTGCCCCCTTATCACCTAGAAAGCGCATTATTGAACTGGCAATAATATGTTCAATTATCTTACAAAAAATAGAAGTTAAGGATATGGGACGATAGTCTTCCGGTTTCGAGGAACGCCCTTTCTTAGGAACTGGGGTGATATGCGCTCTTCTCCATGACATTGGCAAAACGCCTTCATCCAAGGTTTTCCTATAAAATACGAAAAGAAGGGGAGAAAGCTCATTCGCCAGTGTTTGAATAACGAGCGATGGTATACCTTCCGGCCCCGGTGCTTTTTTCCTGTCAACTTGTCGCAATAGCTTTCCTATTCCATCCACTGACAGCTCGATTGGCCCCATTTCCGAATCAACCCGCATAGCAAAATCGTTCGTGCGTCCATTGTCTAAAGTAAAGCTTTCCTGGTAATGTCGATTTAGTAAATTCGCTTTATCTACCGATTCACTAATCGTAAATCCCTTGTCATTAACTAGGTTAGGTACTGAAGACTGACCTCCTCGAGATTCTCGGACATATGACCAAAATTCCTTCTGGTCGCTTCCTAAAGACTCTAAAAGGATTTTAGATCTATATTCCTGAAACTCATTCTGTGATTCCTCCTTAACCAATTTTCGAACCTCCGCATATTTCTGCCACTCAATCTCAAAGTCTACTCCGATCTTCTCTAGCCTCTTCATCCGCGCCTGTAGAAACCTTTGCTTCCTATGCAATGCCCGCAATTTAGGTTTCATCCAACGTGGTTCTTTATGCTCTCTCATGGTTTTGATTATACTTTTCGACACTTAAAATACTAAAGATTAAAATGAAAAAGAAGTGTTTACATTCATGAAGTATAATAAGGAGACCAGAAAAAACAGCATTTATATACAAAACGAAAAAATGATTAAAAGAAATTATTGGTTAGAAATGAAAACTACAAAACACTTTACTGAAATAGAGCCTTACGAATGACTGAAAAGAGAAATGGAAGCACTACTTGAAGAAGGCCTTTGAAAAGCATGTGGACTGTGGACGACGATCGTCGTCCGTAGTCACCGGATAGCACCCGCTGGACGACGATCGTTATCGGTCAGCATTGAACGTGTTAATCAGAAATTCTTGCTATGGATTTGAAGGATGGTTTTGTGTATACAATTATACTTTGATTTACCTTTTAAAGCGGCCGTTTGGAATAATTTACTTTAAAAAAAGTGATGAGTTATTTCCACTGATTGAATATCAATTGTTATCAGGCAGAGGAAGCTGCATTAAGGGCATCGCATCCGGAGCGAGACCAGCACAAGGAACTAGATGAAATGCTAACTCTGCTTGGAGTGGCTCCTGTCTCAGGTTAGTTCCAGTTTATGAATTATTCCAGCACAATATTCGCTTTTTATCTTTAGTATGTATTTTAAACCTGCAAAAGCCAGATAAAGAGAATATATTGTATGGTTAAATACAATTATTTTGACCATAAATTTTCAAATTTTAAAAATCTGACTGGATCGGGAATCGAACCCGGATCTCCCAATTGCTGGTCGGGTGCTCTGTCCGTTGAGCCATCCCAGCAGAACATTTCTCCAAGCCATTCGCTTGCCCACAAAGTCTCCCGAATGGCTATTTAGACTTTTTTCAAGTCCATTCTTCCTTGGGATTTTTCCTGGGTGCGCACCATCTTGCGCAAAGTCATCTTTACCCATTTTAGATTGTTTACAACCATAAGGGGGTTTCCTTTATATCACTTTGTGTGGCCGTTACTTCAATGAAACTAGACTGCAAACGATGCCGCCATGCGGACGAACTCGCAATGTCCTTGCCCACAAAGTCTCCCGAATGGCTTGGAGAAATGTTATCAAGACAGATACCTAAGGAAGTACAATTATGTACACATTTTTTTTTTCATGGTGATGGATTGTTGCCATCAATTCTAAATTGTGAGAATTTCATTAAATCTTCAAAACTTCATAAAATTTTTGTTGTTGTAAACAGCTCTGATGACTCATGCATTTGTTGGTCTCTTGGTGATTCTCCTAAAAAAATAATACTTTACCTTCATCAAAAAGATATGGCAAGAATAAAAATATATATAATTTAGTAAATGTAGGGGAGGCCATTTTATGAGGTGTTTGCATTAGCAGTTACAAACAATTTACAGTGACAAATCACAGGGACAGCA
The DNA here is from genome assembly GCA_000376725.2 of Ladona fulva. Classification (NCBI taxonomy): domain Eukaryota; kingdom Metazoa; phylum Arthropoda; class Insecta; order Odonata; family Libellulidae; genus Ladona; species Ladona fulva. The sequence continues at coordinate 141,250 of KZ309157.1, read as the reverse complement.
AACATAAGACCATTTAGGAGTGTTTCATACAGCTTGCTATTGCCAACTGTATTTAAAAATGAATGGACTAAAACTGCTCTTTCTTCATGGCGGTTATCCTTAAATTGTACCCTGTGAGCCACCATTAACATGACTTATCTTCCCTCTTCAGTTACTATTGCATATTGTAGTGGCATTTCCAGTAAATAATAATGGAATCTCACATCTCTTTTTTTACAGAGGATATCTATTGTATCTTTTTTTGAGTTTAGAAATCTGCAATGAGTATGGGAATTGTTAATTTCTCCTTCCCCATGGGGATTGGACAGTTTGGCTATGCAATTTTGATGGTGGGTTCACTTAATACTCTAGATCCAGAAGTTGCAAAACTTGTAAATGTGTACCAATAAAAGTCCATTAGTCCATCAATCACCTATTGGTGAACAAGAAGTTGGATAAGAGAAATCTTTGGCCATCCTTTAAAATATCGATCTTTTTGCACCGTTTACATTTTATTTGCTGTTTCTCTGTATTTTTAATTATCACCTCTTAACGGATAATGATTTTTTCTGTGATTAGATGTCCTCTCTCATCTGTCGTCACTTTCTTCATCGACACCTGATCAGAGTGGGACACCAACTCCCGAACCTAGCCTTCAGAGCACCAATGCAGCATCTTCCTTCTCAAATTCCAGGTCAGTCTATTGCCTTTGTGAGATATTTACAGGTCAATTTATTTTCTTTTTGAAAGAATATCATTAACTTTTTGCACTTGGCTATCTCAACGTACATTTCATCCTTAGGGTTGGGGCAATACTTCTGCTACTTATAACTTTTTTTAAAGTTAATTTAAAGTTTAACCACTTCCCTGATAAATTATTTTTGAGAAAATCTTTAAAATTGAGGCAAATTTTTTATTCTTTATTTTTAAGTAATGTACTTAGGATAGATTTTTTTATTTAATCTTTTTTGTTTTGATTATTAACATTTTTATCAAAGTGGCATTTTTGACATTCTCGAGAACACCTCAGCTACTGAAGACGAGAGCATAGCTCTCAAAATGTACATTTAGCACAGTTCTCTCATTCTGCTGCTGTTTTCAGTGCATCGCGGTTTTTCACAAACATTGCTTGTTTCGAATAAATTCTATCATGGAAGGCCGTACTTCGTGGAAAGACATTCTAAAGATTATGAAAAATAAAACTTCGTAAACTTCCACACTATTTGGTTTTATTTTCGACCGGTTTCGGCGCAAAGGCCATCTTCAGGTAAAGGGTAAGGAAGGTAGCAGCATATATATATAGTTAAGAGAACTTTGAGGGGAGGGTAAGGAGAGGGGAAGGGTTTTGAAACTTATATTCATTCGTGAGGTTTTCCTCAGAAGTGATTTCTATTATTTCAAGGGCGTCCAGCTTTCTCCCCTTCGACTCCCGGTGGAGGATCTTAGGTACAAAGGTACTGCAATGTCCGCTCTCCAGCAGGTGGGCTGCAAACGCTGAGGCATCCGGATTTCTTAAACGATAGCTTCTTTGATGTTCTTCGGCTCTTTTCATTACCGACCTACCACTCTGTCCTCGGTAACGAAGGGGGCAGGTTTCACACTGCAGCTCGTAGACCCCCGATAGTGCAGAGGGATCTATTTTGTCTTTCACCTGCGATAACGAGCGCTGGAGGTTGGAGGGGTTGTAAAAAGCAGCCTTTAAGTTTTCGGGGAGAAGGTTAGATAGTTTGTGAGATATGTTCCAGATAAAAGGCAGTTTCACCCATTTTTTCCTGGTATCGTCCACAGAACAAAGGGAGGGAAAGATAGAGGCAGAGGCGATTTTCCTGGTTTTCTTTTTAAGTATTTTATCCACAAATCCTTCTGTATAACCATTTATGACACAGATAGAAAAATCTAAAAAGTTTAGTACACCTTCATCTTCTAGTTCATATGTGAATTGCACATTGGGATTTATAGAATTAATAAAATTAACAAAAGAAGAAATTTGACGAGTCGTCCCCTTCCACACACAAAACACATCATCGACATAGCGCTTCCACAGAAAAATGTTCCTCACAAGTCCATTCCCTGACGTAAACAGTTTTTCCTCAAAATGGTCCATAAATATTTCAGCAAGTAATGGTGAAAGTGCCTATTGCTAGTCCTTCTTTTTGTAAGAAAAATTGATTATTAAATTGAAAGTAATTTTGTGTAACACACAATCTCACTAGGCACATAAATTCAGCAACAGTTTCATCAGTAAGGCCACTTCGTTTCAGCATGGAACAGAGTATTCTTAGAGTTTCATCAACAGGAATAGAGGGGAATAAATTGGAGACATCAAACGACACTAAAATAGAACCTTTTGGGACTTGGATGGTAGATAAATATTTTGAAAAGTCTATAGAGCTAAATATGCCATGTACAGGTTTAAAGTTAGTCACATTTCGGATTAAAAAATTCAATTTTTCTGCCAATTTATGCGTGGGAGACGACATTGCGGACACAACAGGTCGTATAGGTATATCTGATTTGTGGATTTTGGGAAGTCCATAAAGCCTGGGAGGTTGGGGATTCATAGATACAAGATGAAATTTTTCTCTAGGACTAAACACATAATGGATGGAATTTAAAGTTTCTTTTAACTTTCTTTGATATATTGGGGTCGGGTCTTTGGGCAATTCAATTACATTATTTGCCTTAATGAATTCCAGGCATTTTGAGGTGTACTTATCCCTATCTAACACAACAGTACATTTTCCTTTGTCGGCTTTAACTACCACTAAATTGTTAACACTTAAATGTTTTTTCACTAACTGCACTTTAAAACCGTCAATCGGAGCCTTATACGAAGAATACCATTTGTAAATAGCGTCGGCAAAAATACTTTTCGTGGTTGTGTTTTCATTTTGAAGAGCCACTTCACAATCTGCAGCTAAGTTTTTAATATCTTATTTACCTGAAGATGGCCTTTGCGCCGAAACCGGTCAAAAATAAAACCAAATAGTGTGGAAGTTTACGAAGTTTTATTTTTCATAATCTTCATTGCTCGTTTCATTGTTTTTATTGCTTCTGGAGTTTGGAATTCTGGAATTTGGAGTTTTACATATCTGAAACAAAAACATCTGTGTTCTTTAGAGTTCCACCTATGGTTGGAAGCTCTAATATGTATAATTATTACATTTTTTCAAAATGGCGGCACTATAAAAAATGGCTAAAATTCGCTTGTTTTTGTTGTTTAGGAGGAGGAGAAATTCTAAATAATTGATTCATTTAACTTTTTAAAGGTTCCAACGATAGCCAGATTAATTTCATTTAATTTAAAATGGTTTATAAAAGTAATAAATCTTTTTGGTAGTTTTCTCCTAAAATAGGGAACCAGTTCAAAAAAAGTTCTTTTGAGAAAATTGTGTTTAAAGTTTAGAGTTCAATATCTTGTGCTAAAAACAACTCTGTGCAACAGATTTTTATTTGGTATGAAATTGGTTTTGGGGTCGATAAATGAGAATCTGAAATCAGATTTTCAAAATTCAAAATTGCTAACCAAATATGGCAGACAGAAATTTAAATTTGTCTAATTTTTTTGAAAATTGCTATTTTGGGTTTTTAGAGGTTGCTGAACACGAATCTGAAGGTAAAATTTCTTTAATTACAGTTAGTTGGCTATCCTATATAGGATGCCTTCATAATCAGAAAGGCAAAAATAAATTGTTGGAATAATTTCACTTGAGTATAATTAAAAAATTTGAAAACCGAAGAGGACAATTTTAGTGCAGAAGTAGATGCATGTTTCATTTTATAGAGTTAATTGATTTCTCTGGAACTTTCCTGTGTGCCTTGATTTATCTAATCAGCTACCTTTGCAAACCATTTTGCACTGTCAACAATAGTTAACATGTGTCCTATGCTCAATCTGAAGTTAGGCTCTAAGCACGTGGTTCTGTGAAATGTCCTACTGAGTAATGCAACAGAAACACACATGAGAGCAATCTTGCTGTACATCTGAGGTAATTTTTCCAGGAAGTTAACTTGCACATATATTCTCTAATGTGTAAGGAAGCCAAAAATTCAATAAAATAAGTCAATTTCTCTTCATTTTTAGGCTCCGAACTCTACTTCACTCAAATGTGTTTTTATGACGCAAAACGTTTTTTGATGGCAACACCATTTTTCCCACATATTCTCTAATGTATAAGGATGAAAAAAATGCAAAAACTAAAAGATCAATTTTTTTAAGGTTACATACAGGAAAATCCCCTTAATTCTGCTATTAAACAGAAACAGTTAACGATAAAAAGTGGCTGGTTGCTTCACAGCTTAACCATCTGTGGTGAAGGTTTATATATTTTAGGTGTAAATCAACTCCTTATTTTGGAGATTTGGGTCTTTAAATTTTTCCAAAACTCTAATCCATATGCATCTTCAGTTTGTCTCAAAAGTCTCGCTTTATGACTTAGTTTAGTTAACAATTGATTCAAGATGTTTAACCTAAATGTATGAATGCAGTTCCAGACGGGCAGCACAGTTGAGTTTCACAAACGTACAGATAACTGACATCCCCCCAGTCGAGAAAGTGACTTATGGCAAGCAGACACAGACAGTACACACCGGTCCTGAGAGAGACAGTAAGTGTAGCTCTTTTGCTTATCTTTATTTAGTATATTTTCCACTGGTTGGGAAGAAATGTAAGAGGAATCAATTTTTGAGAAATCTGATGACTCAGAGAAACATCAATTGTTTGCCTTTCATCTGATTTTCTTCTTCCATATTTGTCTTCCCAATCAGACTCCATTTTTATCTATTTTCCTTATTCTCCTTTAACTTTCCTCATTCTACTGAGTGTTTGCACTAAGAAATGTTTGGTGGCTATGGAGCAATAGAAAGAAGAATGATCTGTGGGCCTATTTAATGGATGTAATAAGTGTTTGAAATTAAGTTAAAATAGTTATGCTTGCTGACATAATAACCGTAGATCTGGTTGATGTTATTACGATTGATTTACAACAATAGTGAATAATGTATCCTTGCTATTGGTTCATCTTTGCATATAAAATGCTATATCTTAGTGAATACCTTCATGGAAGTTAGAAAACTAAGAAGATATTTTCATTCTTTAATTTTATAGTTGTTGAAATACTTTGCTAGTTCTTTGTTAAAAATATTAAAGCTTTGATTAATTCTAATTTTAATGTTTTAATTGTTGAAGCATCCTCTTGGTTGATGTATACAACTTAGTGAACTAATCAGTTCCTCGACTTATTTCCAGTTTATTTTAGCATTTTTTGGAGCTAATCAATACTATTTCGTCATTGTCATTCAAGATAAAAAATTGCTTTAATGCTAGAAATAAAATAATTCATTGTCCTAATCACAATGAAAATTTTAAATATGCATGCATGGAATGCTGATGAATTATTGAATTTTTTGCTTTAAAAAGTTTCCTTTAGTAATGATTATATTCAGTGCTGTGTGAGGCTTCTTGTTAGCTGTGTGCATCAGATTAAAGTGGTCTTGGGTTTGAATACCGGTGGGTGCCCATCTGTACAAAATTACCTCAGCTATCCTTCAGACAATTCCACTACTAAAGTGCTATTCTTCCATAGTCTTAACTTTAGTTTATCTTGAATATGATGATCTCTAAATATTAAATGAGGCGCCTCTTCAGTTCAGTTTCTTTGCACTTTCAATTTCAATGTTGTGACAGTATTGGGTTGGACAATACTTTGCAAGAAACAGATGATCATAGCTGTCTAGCATTACTTAAGAAGGAATGTGTTGTTTTGATAAATTAAATGTTATTGTAAATATTCCATTTCCTTTCAATTTATTTTTATACATAAAGGCTCAGGAGGCAATGTTATCACTCTAACTTGCATAGTTTTGCAGTTATTCTGATGATTGGTTATGAAGAAGTTTGTTGCAGGAGCTATCAACTTCTCTGAAATTCTTTACCAATGATAAAATACACTGCTTAATTAAAACATTTTCCTATTTAATGAATGACTATGGTGGTCTTACTGTCCAATATAATTCACTAAAGGTGCACTGAAAGAAAATAAAAGATATTTCATTCTTATTTTAACTTTATCAGATTATTTTGAGGCTTGATAGTCTTGAACCAAATAAGGATAGCTGTCATCAGCTCCAAATTTTTTCCTTGTCTTATTTTTGAGTATATTTAAGCATAGATATGACTTCTATTATCTCCCTCTACTCAAATTATTTACTCTCCTCCTCCAAACATTTTCAAACTAGGTAGTCTTGATTTTGCAGGACCATTATTTCTAACTTATTTTTGCAATAGAAAAAGAGTATAAATTTATAAATATATACACAATAGTTATTATTGCTTTAGTTTTTTGTGAGTGTGGAAGAGACGTGGCATAGTAGTTCAGTGGTTAGAATACCTGTCCGGAAAGTGGGAGACCTGGGTTTGAGTCTCAGTCATGTCGCTATTTTTCATGCTTGTTATTCCTTAATGTTTGTAAATTTTTGTAGAATGCTTTGGAGGAAATATTTAATTTTCTTGGTAGAATCTTGTTCATTTGCTATTTCATGAAATAATGTAATATGATTCACAAAATTGAAACTCGCTAGTTTATAATAAGTTAGTTCAGCAAAAGACTTCTCGATGCCAGTAGCCATTCCAAGGTTCTATTCATTTGTTACTGGTGCTTAAATAGGATCAGTATTTTCAAAGAAATTAATATTTCTTCTGAGAGCATTTTTTTCATAATCATGTACTGCTCTGTCAATTGATGGACCCTCCGCAGTACTCTCCGAGTCCCATCTTAGCCCAAGAAATTGAAGGAGGGATCGTTCTGTCGTTGTAGCTTACAGAGCACCCACCCGGAAAGTGGGAGACCCCATGATTATATAACAAATGAAAATTTCTTTGGTACTTACGACTGTTGAATTCGAACCAGAATGAAACTTATGCCATCACTGTTAAATGATTAAGTTAAAGCATTCTAATAAGATACTCTTACATCTTGGGTAGTGGGGCATTTAACTTTTATTTCTGCATTTTTTACCTTCATCTAGAGTTTCTTTGATAGGTGTGAATTCATTCTTTTCAGTTTACTGAATAACTTTAAATGTTAGAGGAGTTTGCCAAAAAAAATAAAAAGGAGCAAGTTTGAATTAAATAAATAGTTTTCATTGTTTTGCTTGATTAATTTGGTTCATCACGTTATAGATATTGAGTATGTTTGAAACTTCTCAACTTTTATATTCTAAGTTTCATAGAAAAAGATATTGTGTATAGCCGTAACTTTATCTCATGTTGAGGTCAATTCCCCAAAAGTTCTATTCTTTAAATATCTAGTGTTAGTATTGACTACTTCTTAGCTAATTTCAGTTGATCAATTCTAACCATAAATAGGGGTTTCTTAAAAATGTTGTCAGGCATAATCTATACTGCTAAAAGAGATTTTATTTTATACATTTTACTTACAGCTTTCAGTTATGTCAATAAAACCTACTTTTAGGCCAAGAAATGCAACATTATGAGAGAAATTTTACTAGTTTGAGATAACAGGAAGTGAGGCAGATTTGATGCCTCATACTTAGCTGAGAGATGCTTCAGTTGTTACATTTGTTAATGCCAAATTACTCTTGAGCAGCATGAGGTTATATCAGTTGTTATGGTCATTGCAGTTTTAATTATCTTACTTTTAGATCCGGCCTGCCCAGATTAGGGAAGGACCACATGAATTGGTAAAACATGATTGCAGGCTGCAGATGAAAGTTGGAAAATGAAGTTTATTTTAAAATTTGCAAAGTATATCCGTTTGAATAAGAACAATATACAACTCTGTAACTGCATGAAACTCCATTTAGGAAACGAAATAACTCAAGATTATGAATTTTTTCATGTTATTTATTCAAACAAGTGGCAGGAATAAATTATTAAGGTGATATATTACAATTCTTTTGTCTACAAAGATTTTCAATTTGGAATTTAATGAGGATGAATTCTTGAACTCTTTTGTTAAGAACTTATTTTTAATTAATGGCTTTTCTCTGAATTAAAATTTTATCAATTTCTGTAAACAAGAAAATTTTCTAAAACCCATTGCAAATGCTCTGTAAACTCGAGCATGTGTCCCATGTTTAGTATTTAGCGCAGGCAGTGTTAGATCAGTTACAGAATTTTCGATTAAATCTTCAATATGGAAACTCATGGTTCCTTTCTCATTATGTTTTTACTTTTAATTGTGAAATCAGTTTTTCTGTTTGCCTCTCTCCTGGGTTTAAGGAGATAACTATTTTCTTATCTGGAACTATCCTGTTTTTGTAGAATGAAAAAAAATTTGACTGATTTGTTTATACAAATGAATTTAGGAAAGTTAAACTAGGAAAAGGGAAGTTTTCTGTAAGGCAATTAAAAATGCTAGTGCTAAGGATCAATATGATAAAATTTTTAATGGAGAAGAAGAATAATGTAAAAAAAATCTTTTTATTTTCACAAAAAAAATATTTTTCTTTTTCTTGAAGAACTTGAAGTCCAAAGAAAATCCATGTGGGAATGATGTCTTGAATGAAACTGCTTTAAATTGTTAAAACAGCTTAAAAAATTGACATTTTTCTTGTGTTTTACAAAGATTTCGTTGTTTTCTAAGACTAGGTTATAAATATTATTAAATAATGGCTTCAAATATAATGTGACATATTAGTAATAAATTCTAAAATATTGGTGTTAAGCCCGTATGACACGGTCCAATATATTGCAGATTGGATTGTGTCCCGTTTGCCACATGCCAATTTCCAACCCAATTTCAATACCCCAATATCCCGACCAATTTCTCACCCAATCTGGCAATTAGAGCATGTTCTATTTTCTCTGGCCAATCTCCAATCAGAAGTGAGTTATGTTGTGCCCTAGTGTCCAAAACAAGAAGCTTCATGAAAACATCCGGTTCTTCCTTGTTGTAAAAGACATGAAACATCCAGTAACGGCTTAGGAGAGTGGCACGTTAGTTTTTTAATATAATTCGAAATATTAATCGAAAATCTAGATGAAAGAGTTTTGCGTTGCTTATTCATACTATTTAATAATCTGGAATGTGGCGTACTCGTGCGGGACATTTGAGCACTAATGTTGCCAATATTGGTGACAATATTGTTCTCATGTTGCTGAACAGATCGCCCAATATTGGGCTGCTTTCTTGTGCCAATTATTGGGCAATTTATTGGCCAATATATTGGACCATGTCATACAGGCTTTAGGGTACATATATTGGGGAATATACAGTATTGACCCCTTTTATCCCCAGTATCCCCTTTTCACAATTACATGATTAAAATTGCAGAATTAAAAAAATGAAGTTTTGCATTAAAATTCTGAATCTCTCAATCAATTCTCACTATCTTCTTAAACCATGACATATCTTGTAAAAATAAGGGCTTAATTTGTAAGTTTCAGTTTTTCTCTAGTTGATTAATTTGAAAATTAGCTGCAACTTGAATTTTGTGCTATTTTAAAATACCATCTTTTGATCCATCCTCCAATTAGTTGACACTCATCACTACTTTAGCCACATTTATTTGAATTAAACCCTCGTTTTAAAAAGATGAATTAATCCTTTAGAATTATGCATGTGCTCCATGTATAAACTCTCACATGTAGAAGGAATGAATGAAATGTGTTAGGCTCTCGCTTTTAGAACCAAAAATCTATCCTCTCTATGAAGGCACCTTTTTTTAAATCCAAGTGATTAGAAATATTATCGAAGTGAAAGTTGTGTTACTGTTATTAATTTTGTTATTGATTAACAATTTGTAAAGCATAAGCTGTTTAGAACACTTGGTAGGCTATATTACATGTGTAAGTTTCTCATTATTACCGTATTTCCTGGTAAATAACATGCACCTACTAGATAACACGTATTTTAAAAATCTCTTCACTATGATAATGTATAGATAGCATGTATTTTTAAAAATTTCTTCAGTGATAAATGCATTGATAATGCTCCTTTCAAAATTGTTATTAAGTTGACGAGAATGTTTTTTCACTACTGTAATATTTATGGTAATTACTCTTGTGTTTCGAATGGAATTATTTGATTATGTTAACATTTACAATATGTTGGTTGAAATAAATTTGCCCTAGTACGTATATACTCCGTGACCTCCAAAATAAATGACATGTGTTATTTAGTCATTTGTTTCAGAGTTCGATATTCAAGATATTCAATGAAACAAGAATTTCCGTTGTATATTACGCACTTAATTTATCATTTTTCTATATTTTTTGTATAGATAACACGTGGGTTATCTACCAGAAAATACAGTAATATCAAAACTTTTCCATTGTAAGACATTTAATAATTCACAATTTATTGTTATATCAAATTTTTTAATAAGATTGTCTACAATTTAACCTTCAGTACTCTTCGTGAATGAAGTTACTAAGTTAATGCTCAGTAAGATTTTAATTGGCCTTTATAAGCTTGTTAGTGATGCTTATTTGATTTTTTATGTTGCATATCAGCTTTTATGTTACTGTTGTGCTTATTCTGTGTTTTCATCTCAAGATATGGAGGAAATAATAAAATGGTGTTGCTTTCTCTAAAATTAATTTCATCGCAAACTTAAAAGCTAAAGATTTATGTCTTACTCTCCATTCCCCTTTAAATAAATGCTGTCCTTTTCTAGTCATCTTCAAATTCCCATGGTTACAATCCAGGTTATCTTTAGTGTTTTAGTGTTGCTCTTGGAAATGAAAAGTATATCATTGGAATAAAAGAAAGAGATTTCTACAACTCTCAGTCTCAGAAACTGATGATATTTGAATTATTTGTTGAAAAATTAGGATTTCTATCTTTCTTTCCTAAATGATGGATTTAATCATCATTTTGTGAGATTTATAGTCTCTTTGTAGTATTCTTAATATATTTACTGTGATGTGAATTGAGGATTTGGGTAATTAGTTATAATTAGTAATGATAAATATTTGAGTTTTTATCATGATATTTGTAGCTTATCTTACCTTATATGTTTCCCTTCCTCTGTAGTTTAAGTTTTTTGATGGGTTGAAAATTGTTATAAATGTGAGTTGAAAGAAGCCAAAATTGATTTTGGAGAGGAAATTGATTCTTTGTAATTGAGATACTACTGATGAAGTTTTTAAAAAATTTTATGATGTCAATTTTTTTCAAATTTCTGTATGGACAAAGATGTAACATTGCAAAGTTTAACTGGCTGGGTAGTACTTCACTTCCCACAGCAAATTCATTGATTTTTGCATGATTTAAGCCAATTATTTTGCAAAATATGAATGTTGCTTCATCATTTTGTTTACCTCACACTTGCAATGGTATCATATCATTATACTTCCTTTACTTGCAAGCATACTATGAGGATTGGTGGAGACCCCGCAAAGGTTTGTATTGCTGCACGATTAAAATTAGAATTCTCTATCTCAGTTTTATATTTTTGATTTGCTTTCTTGAAAAACTTATAGAGAATTCTGAACTCACTCCAGCAAAAACAATTGTTTCTTTTTTGTAGTTTACTTTTGCCAGATTATTTATTTTATCAGAATTATAAAAATTGTGAAATATTTAGTTGAAACTTCTTTTTGGTTGATTAAATTTGCTTTCTTCATTTAAGTTAGTAAATATTTTTGTGATTCCAAAATATTTAGTTTGACTTTATATGGAGCACTTATTTAGAATGAAATGGTTTACCATGAATCTAGCCACAAAAGTAATTTTCTTGTTGTTTCATTGTGATATGTAGAATTTGGATATTTTTTTCTTATTAATAAAATGTTGCCTTCTTAGTAAGAAGTTAACAGTTGTTTGTGAAATGGTTCTTTAGTCTAGGATTCATTGTTTTTCCCGTAGATTACCGCATCTTTCCAGATTGTAGATCCCACTATCATAGATGAATTGCAAATTTTTATGTAGGATGTTTTTCTGTATTTGACTGAGTGAACATTCATGAGAGAGAAATAGAATATAAAATTTTTCCCAGAACCTAATTTAAATATTTATTAAACACTACTCAAATTTTAAAATATCATCAAGTAGTAGTGTAACAAAAAGTGAGGTTCATAATCTTTACGCATTATAAATTATCTGGAAGATTTAAGGCATTTGTAATGAATATTCATTAAAAATATAATTATCATCTTGACATGAAATTTTTAGTTGAAAATCATTGTATCTTTGGTAGAAGAAACTAATAATCGATATGGCTGTTTAAGGAGACGCAGCAGTTTAACCCTTTAAGTGCGTCAAGGAAAAAAAGACCTATTCCACTTGAGATGTCAAATATCCATGAAAAAATGAAAGTCTGAAATTAGGTAAATTTTTTGTTCTCACTTCTTTATATGATAGGTATGCATGTATTTACAGTATTTTTGGCTCATGGGAAACTTCCGATAACAAGTAATTAGAGGATCTCCCTAGTGGGTATACAACCTTGCGCAAATGATCTAAAATACGCAATATTTCATTATATTCTTAATAAATCACTAAAAACTTATTTATTATCTGTTAAAACTTATGTTTAGATTCTCTAGAACCTCCTTTCTTCCAACTATCCTGGACTGGTACTGTATAATTCAATTTTTATTGAGGTTTTTGCTGCACCCCTTTTTGTTTATGTATCCCTCTCCTCAATTTGTACTGCAAAAAGTTTAGCAGAGTGGGGAGGATTGAAGTGGTGAAAAGACTTCTCAAGCTTTGAATTGAAAGTATATCTGATAAAAACCTGTCTGAGCAACTCCATTCCATTCCTAATTCCAATTTAGCTGCGATTCTAAGAAACTAATGTCTTTATTATGATTCTTTTAACTCTGAAAAAAATCTACATTTGTTTAAAATACCTAAAGTAACTAATTCATTAAATCCTGGTGTCTGGAAGAGCCAAAACGATTCTTGAAAGTAGAATGCAAGCAACGGTTTATGCTCTACCACGTACCAATTTCAACAGCTATGACAGGTTGAATCTCATCTGCCGAAACATCTTTTCATTGCAAAAACCTTGATCTTCGGAAAGGGATCCCATCTCAGCAATCCTACCTTTCGCATATCTATTTATTGCTTTGGCAGTAATTTCAAAAATTTTCTTGGGAAAAAACTTACTCAACTGGGGCTAAGTTTTCTAAGCCAATGACACTGTGCATTCCCTCAAAGTCAGGAGTGGACATCTATTCAAGACGTATGTCCCTGATGATAGACTTTCCGCAGAATGAAATCTCTTCACTTTTTTCTTAGTCGTCTTTTGACAATCCTGCTGGTTCATCATCGTTGAAGTCGGATCCATATTCAGAATCAGATTATGGGAAAATTAAGTTTGTTTCTGCTTTCTATATCTTCTGTTTCTTGCTTATTTCTGGGTGATAATAATAATTCATAATAACAGTTTTATTTGGTGGATTTACGACGACGACGAAATGCCGAATAAATTCGCTCCCTGCCGGAAAACTTTTGTTCATGGCTCCTGACTCAGGGTCTTATCCATGGTTTTCTATTAATCACTTTAAGTTGGCTGTCTTTTTACTGAATATAATGGGTTAGAGGAGAGCATCTGGCTCCAATTAATGTTGGGTATTCGGGTTAGGGTAAATTCATTTAGCACAGCTTTTTGGCGGCGGTATTTGCAGATAGTTGCCATGAATACTCGATCAGTGTAGAGTCCTCAGAAATCCACTAAAAGAATGCACTTGTCCTCCATGCATGGCAAAAGAACACTTTTGAAATAATCCTGCGTTAAAATATTTTTTGTCAATACGCCAGTGATCGACGCCACGGCATAGATATTTGAAGCTTTAAAGATGCTCACATTTTCTGGGAACATACCATATTTCTCCTGCAAACAGATAAGAAGAGGGGAGAGAAGTTGACCCTCTACTGATATCGTTGGTTGAAAAGTATAAGAGTGTTTTGCAATTCAACAGCCATTCTCTTCCTATGCATCAATGGTTCTGGTTTTCTTTCCTTAATAGGGGAAACTTCATAAGATGTTGAAGATGATGAGATGTATCATCCTTTTCTCCCTCAGACTCACTGCTAACTTCTTCTTCCTCCTCAACTGTCTCATCCATTATGGAAGTAAAATACCAAATCTTCTTCAATCTCACAAAATATTCGTCTCCTTGAAGGCATGACCACAGAGTTGTTGTAATTAATGATTTAGGTGTTCAGTTTGATCATGATTCTCCATAATTAGGATAAGAAAGAAAATAAATAAGGTCATTTACTTATATACAAATTATTTTACCTAACTTGTAAAATACTTACATGCTAACTTTTCTGTAAGATCCATTTCCTCTGTTGGTTCCAAATCCATAGTTGCCGCAGGAAATTTTTTCCAACAATTTTAAAACGTTCTGCTTATTAATCGCTATGACGATGTATGGTGTGGAAAAGGGTAGAAAACTACCCGACCAGAATTACAATAGTAAAAATGACTGGAAGACTATAGAAAGCTATATGGGTTGAATTTCTACAGCAATGAGTATGAGCGTGGATGTCCGAGCATTCCATGAAACAAACTAGAAATGAACTAAATTTTCTATTCCAGCCCTTGTCCCTTCCCGATACTCTACCATCAGCAGCTCAAAAACTACCATTTAACTGCAGCAATGTTTTATGACAGCACTTTGGAATGGTTTGAGAGGCCACGATGACTAATAATTCAAGTTTCAGCGTATATCATGGTCACAGAGTACATTCTGTGCCACGTATAGTCCATATCTCCCAGTGTTTCCCGTCCCTATATAAATCCATCCGAATTTCCCCTGCGCAATGTCTTCTCGGAAGAGCGGCGAGCTCATTGGGCTTCGCGCCCGCTATTCCCACCTGGGAGTGTGGCATCGCAGTGAGGGCCCTGGTGGTCAGTTTACAATTTTTGATCTCAAATATCTCGGCTCCTAGGTCATGAAGGAATGTATGGTTACATAAATCTTATTGTTTCACCATAAACTGTGAACCTACAGAGTTTGAATTAAATCGGGTGGTAACAGTCCATTAATGTTCCTTGTTAGTTGCAATGTAAGCTGCCGCACTCTCATCCCACTTTGTATCACAATTAATTTTGAGTTCTGACCTTCTACTCATGGCTATTCTAAACACTTCTTCGATATCTCTCATGCTTGTCCATCTCAAGGGATATGAAGCATTTTGTCCACGCAGCACCGTCAGCTTTCTTCTCCACTGTAGCTCTTTTGCTATTGCTTATGTCGTACTTTGGTGGAATCCATTGAGTGTGCAACGGTAAAATATGTAGGGAACACGAAAGGAAAATGTAGATAGTGAGGAGTATGGTCACAAGAATCGGTTTATTGCATCGCTATAAATAAAGAGACAAAGCAGTAATATTCAATGAGGTAAAGGCACCTACTTTCTAAATATAGGTAAAACCATTCCATGTTTGTGTGTCAGCACTATCCAAGACTGAGGAGAAACAAAACTGTAGCTCAGGTAGCTTCTATGGTACATCCAGCTCAAATATCTTTTCAGCTCTCTTTGATAAACTGCAATATCCCTTGCTAATTCATTCACTTCAAAATCTTTCTTTTGGCTTCTTAGGTCCCTCCATTCCACTCGGTCTTTTAACTTTGCCCAAATTGATCTATAAGCTTGCTTTTTTAATAGAAATATGAATTTTACATCAATCTTTTGCACTTTTGTGGTACTTCAAAAATTTAGTGGCTCTTACTAAGAATATTCCAGAGTTGGAAGGTAAAATTTGAGGAATTAACTATGCTTCTCTTTTGAAACTTCATGCTCTACAAAAGTATGTGCGTGCTGCTTTGACACACCTATTTTGATGTCTCTTTCTATAGTAGCATCTCACATGTTACTCATTTGCATTAAAACAAGTGGGCACTCATCAGTCCATTGAGGACCATTGAGATTCTAGTAAGTATGGGAGACAAAACTTTCTTAACTTTTTTATCATAACTGGAATCATAAGAGCAAATCCATCCAAATTCTCAGAAATGATATTTTAACTGATAGCATCCTTCCTAGACAACTCAGAGAGCAATGAGCCTAGATGAACTAAATATGCAATCCACTGAGAGATTTTTCCAAAGCAGAAAGAATTTGCCAAGAAGTCAATGTGTTGGCAACTAGAAAATCTCAAAACATCCTTCCAAAATATTTAAATGTTTTATTAATTATTTACTGATTTAAATTACTGTTTTATTAACAAGCTGAAGTGCATATTGATTCTCAACGGGGAAAATAGAGATAGGATTAAATAATTAGTCATATTTGTACAAAAGAGAAACTAACATCTCTCATTTTAATTTAGCTCAATGGGAAAGATAATCAAAAATGAAAATTATCAAACCAAAGTTCTCATAGTCTGAAGCTGAAATCCATAATGTACAAATTATAAAAATATTGTATAAAATTTCTTTCTTATGAACATTGTCTCTGGTTTGTACGATGATTCTTTTTGCATTTTGCTATAGAAATAGAGCCCAAAGAAGATAAATATGAACTTTACATGGATATCTTATGGGAATGCATTGACTCGCATGGGATTGAGCCTTAGACCAATAAATACATGAAAAGAAATCTGTATGTCAACAGTTTTAAAAATATGCAAGTTTGCATGCTATATAACAACTGGTTCTTTATTTATAGGCAAACATTCACCCTTACACACCCACTCATAATAGCTCAACTGCCTATAAAGAAATAATGGGAAGTAAAAATTGATACTGTATTTAGTCGAATATAACCGCCCCTTTTTTCCGAAATTTTTGTCCTAAAAACAGAGGGGGCTGTTATATTCGCGTAATTACTTTTCACGCGCACTTATATTCGCGTACTAGTTTTTTTCCTAAATTTGTACTTGTCAGCCCAAAACAAAGGAGGCTGTTATTTTCGAGTAAATACGGAAACTCTATACTATTTGCGATTCACTCGACTCTCAGGAAATAAAACAGATAGCCAATGTAGCGAGTAAAACATGAAATTTTGTTATTATTTAATCTACACTCTTCTGTGAAATGTTACAATAAACGTAGCAGAGTCATGGTTCAAGCACTCCCAGCCCATCAGATGAAAGGCGGATTGCAGGAATAGATGTATATATACTCAACGGAAAGAATATTTAAATTTTTCATCATTTTGAAATTCCGTTTATTAAAATGAGCTGAATAATATAAAACTCTCCTAAATGGTCGTATAAGCGTCCCTGTGATTCGTCAATGCAAATCATTCGACACCGAAAATGCTAAATTCTCATAAAATGCCTTCCTCTTCACATACTTGTAGTCTATTGTTAATACTTACCGTGCATTTCAACTTGCACAACCTCTTGAATGAAATTTTCTTTTTTTATGATCTCAATAAATTTACTTTTTCTTCATTATTTTTGACCTGCGAAGAGGAAAGAGAAGTATCTTATGAGGAAAGTTATACCTAGAGATTTACAAATTTTCTCCTTTACAAGTAAAACTCATTTTAAATATTTTGTTGCATTTATTTCGAACCATTACAATATGGGAGGAATTATGATTGAAAACATTTTGTCTGTCATTGATTATTAAGAATGAAAGTTAATAAAAATGAAAAGTTTCAAATTCAATGCAGTGAATGGGTTGGTAATGATTGTTTCTTTGTAGGGAAAAAAAGGGAGGATGAGCAGGTGTGAGAGAAGCTTTGAATGAAGAGAGATTCTGTTTTCGTATGAAAAAGTATTTATGAAAGTCTCTAAGGAGAATTGCAAGGGTTGATTAGTTTTTAAATAATTTGAGGTCACCTCATACATTCAGCAATTGCAAGCTTTAGCAATTTTTGAGGAATTGTAAAGGAAAAGTTACGTTTTACATTGAGACATATGACTGAGCTATTCTTAAGAATGAATAGAGATGAAAATTTATGGCATTACCAGAGTTTTGACCTGGTGGCACTTTTCAGTCAGATATGTAAAGCAGTTAAGCTTTCTATTGAAGAGAAGATTTTTAAGAAAGGTATTGCTGAGGTACAGCCACCAGATGTTTGCTTGGAATGTACTTTTGTGGCCATGTTTTGCTTCAAGGCAGATGAGAGATTTAAAATTTTATCGTTAATTAAAAATAATACAAGTGAACATCATTTGATTAGATATTGGTATTGTCTATAGAATGGAAAGCTTCAATTTTAAGATTCATTGTTAAGGCTATTACTATTCAGAACTGTAACTTTGAGTTCATTATGCAACCATACATATAGGACTTTTAGGTTAAAGAAATTAATATTTTAAATTTCCAATTAGAATATTTAACATGATTGGTTTTAAATTATTCATAGTAAACATTAGGTATCGTAAAGCTTTGTCAAAACTGGTCTTAATTAATGAACCTATGTGGAATTTTTCTTAGTAATTTCATTCGGTCCAATTTCCGGTGGGGGCTAATGTGCAGAATGACCTTAGATGTCGAAGCATTTTCAAAGGTTCTCTAATTTCATTAAACTAATAGTTATATTTACTAAATATTATTATATTTTATGTATAGTTAATACACACAAATCATATTGGAACTTGAACCAGAAAAATAAAGGGACTTCCTGATACCGAAGTGGGCAGTTTTTTTCCACTTTGGAGAAAGTAGTCCCAGGTTTGATTCCCAGTGGGAGCCCACACCTGCAAAATGACCTTAGCTGTTGAAGCACTTTTAATGATACTAATGCCAGAAAAATCAGAGTAATGACGTAAAATTATGTACCATTTTTCTTGAATTGGAGACCTAATTAGACAAAAGATATTTTATTTCCATGATGTGCCATGCAGAAGTCAGCCAGTAAATTTTTGCACCAATTTTCTGTTTTCTAATCATTAATAATTTTCCATCTTTACAAGTTATTCTAGTTTTCCAGCTATATATTATCAGTATTTTTTAAATTTTGTGATTAACCATTTTCATAAATTACAGAAATTTAGTATATTCTTGCACCAAAAAGTATCTTTTGCTTAACTGGCTAAAAGTACTTCTCTCATTTGAATTGGCAAATTTCTCTTATTGAAATTTTAAGATGGACTCAATGTACCCAAGTATGCATGGTAAGCAACCCTGTTAATTAAGAGCCGATAAAGATTGTCTGCGACATTGTTTTGCTGCAAAGTGTTGACATTTTAATTTATGCAATAATCATTAACACTGTTTATGAAATGTTTTACAAGTACAAGATCTTTCAGTTAATTATGACAAATCTCTGTCATCTTGTTACTATTTCCCCATTTTTTGATGAAACCCTTTGAATATCAACTCATAACCAATAATCGTAGATTGATGTGTTTATTGATTGGTGTTTACCTGTTTAAAAAAAGAGGGAAATTCCTTGAAAATGAGCCTTAATGCATTTTTTGAGGCAGAAATTTGGATAAAATTGAGTCCTTCATTCAGGGAAAGAAAGCATACAAAATTTTTATTTTATCATTAATCCAGTAACTCTAGATTGCCAAACAAGATTCATGTAGACGTCATGAACAGCTTTCTATTTCTCCTTTGCCCCACCTCAAAATTTCTAAGTGATGCTTAACTTCAATCATTCCAATTGACTAATTTTAATTATTATATTTCTTATTCTTTTTGTTTAACTAAATGGAAACGCATGTTCAATCACTTGGATAATTTAAGTGAACATTTATTTCATTACTTTTATTTATTTATTAGCTTCATTTCAGTTACACTCCCAAAATTATAAGAAAAAGTTAAAAATACAAGAAAAAAGATTTATGAGCTGTTTGGTTTTAAAAAGTAATTGATTTACCAAAGAAAGTACTGAAATTGTAATTTTAGATATGTTAGATAATTATAGATTTTTTATTGAAACATGTTGGTTATTTCAAATTTTTGTTTCACTTATTCCTTTAGCTCATGCCCTCGGCTATTACGGTAAGTTGTGATTTTTATTATATATCTGAGGTACAGCTTCTTTGTTTTGTCTTAAGTTATTGTTTATTTGCACAGAATAGTCTATTATCGGCTATAGTTTATGCTGCTAACACTGTCAGAGTAATTACACCCTTTTGTGTGCGTGCCCAGCCTTACCAGCTATACAAATGTTATGTTAATAGAAGGCTTCTTAGATTATTGTTGGAATAAATCATTATTCTGTTGATATCACACATAATCATAAGATTTAATTAAATAACGCATCTTCCGGGAGTTTCCTCTTTATGCCTCTGAAAATTATTTATGATTATTATTTAGATATGAATATCTATAACTGGTTAAATAATCTTGAACTTAAAGAAAATTATCAGAAAGTCAATATTTGACAAATTCTCCAAAATTTATGAGTCAATAACTCTTAGCATTACTTTTGCTTTTGAAGCTAACATTTTTTGGAAAGACTAAAACTAAACAAACTGTCTAAACAGCATGCATTGAGGGAAGTATAAATTGGATAATATTTGAATGCTTTTAGTTTAGGTAAATCTTAGCAGTATGATGGTTTACGGGTGCTTGGTTGATTTTCCAAACAATATGAAAACATTTTGCTCCAGGGTATCATTTTGATGTTTATTCTTATCATATATTACCATGGTAATGCAGTCAAAATGTCTCGTTTTAGTCTTAAAATATTCTGAATAAAGTTGGAATTGTATTTTGGATTCATAAATTAAAGTTTTCTTTAAAAAATGGTAACACATTGTTTCAAAAATGTACCTAAAATAACCTGAATATTCATATAGTTGCGGTACTTTAGACTTTTTTATATATTCAAACGTAGTTTGAAAGCTAACTCAGGTGTATTACATCAAGTATTCTTAGTCTAAGAATGTTCATTTTTATATATTTTTTAGAAAATACAAACAGAAAATCTTGTTACCCTTATATGTGGGGAAACACTCTGTAATTGAGTGTTAACGAAATACTTATGAATATATTTTATTTTTGGGCAATTGGCAGGTATTAATTTTCTGTCAGCCTTTGAAAATTCGTCTTTCATCGCATTTGCCATTTAATCAAGGTGTGATTTTTTTTATCATTAAGTTTATCAAGGAGTCTTCCTAAGTTCTCATGTTTAACATGTCTCAACAACTCCAGTTTTTTGTTATTTTGTTCAAATTATAGTACTTTTTACATAGGCCATTATTTTAAATGAATGATGAATGAAATTTTGTAATATGATCAAAACAATCTTTTTTGTTTAAAAAACTATATTATTCATTTAGCCCAGCATATTGCAGAAAATATCTCTGATTTCTGCTGAATATTCAAGTTATGGGCAAAATAGAAAATCTGACTGTCTTTCTGATGCCAAACTCTATTCCTCAACTTAAATTGAGTAAAGTTGTTAGACATGTGGTTACCCTCCTTATTTTCTTTCCTGGATATTCTAACCTTTTTGTCTTCTGGGTTAGACTGTAAATTTGATACTTTGTAAATTTCTTTGTGTACATTGTGGTTACAAATCGGCTGAAGATCACTCTTTTAAAGTCACTCCCCACTAATTTATTTAAGTGATTGCCTCTACTTTCAAACCCATGCTTGTGCTCCCTCAAACGATGGCTGTCCTTAATTATTTAATTATAAACTGCTTAGTCCATAAACAACAATTTGTTTCGTATCCTTCCTCCTCCATTTTTTAAGTTTAGACATGTAATGTTAAATAATTATATAAAGCAGTGTTAAATGAGCAACAGTATTTGAAATTGATTATTCCTATCATTTTTATAATTTCTATACATTGATTATCATTGAATTAATGTTTGTATGTCATCCGAGGCTGGCAAGTTCTCAGCTTTAAAACTCCTTATATTATTAGCTGTTGACCTCATAGTAAAAACAGGCTTAATTGCCATTTCTAAATCTTAGGATTGATACAAGGTTATTCTGAAGCTAATTCATGAAGACATTTTGCACAAATACTTATCTTTATTGTCTGCAGAGTTTACTTCTTTAGTGATAAATCATCACAAAATATATTATGTTGCGAGGAGGCAAATTTCTTAAGGGTTTTCATTTAACAATAGATTGTAAGTATTTATTTAGAAAGAAAAGGAAGAGGCATAAAATCTAATGCCAGGAGTATTTCAGTATTAATAGACTATGATGAAAGGTGATACATTGACCATAGGAAATGGATATATTTTAAGTTTGAACATCTTCAGTATATCATGAAAAATTGGTGTAACATAGACTTGAAAAAGTAGGTTGAAATTAGTGTTTTATGAGATGGTGTGACAGTCTAAATAAAAATTTTTCATGTGATGCAGTGCAAAAAACATAAAAAGGAAGAGCACTGGTCCTGGTAAGTAAAATATAGCATTTGGAATGCATTCACATCTACTACCGCGACCAGCACTGAAAGGGTTAAGAGGATAAAAAAACAAATATGAAAGAGGAAGGTAATGAATATGGTGGGAGAGAAAAAGATATCGATTAAAGTTGTGATAAAGAGACAAAAGTGGGGGTCAGATATGGGTAAGATATTTCATATTTAAGATTGATTGAACACTGGATGCTTGGAAAAACTGGAAAGACATAAGTTATTGGAAGATATTAGGGGAGGAACCCCTTAACAGTAAACCCTTATGAATTATCAAGAAATTTGGAAAAGGTGCTAAGTAGGGATCTTATGGGCCAAAAAACAACAAATAACTACAAAATATATGTATAAGTTTCTGTTGTCAAAATGTAATCTTCGAAAATTTATGTATGCATAAGTATCAGAACCAGGACTAAGCAAACTTTCACAAGAAAATTCCCAAACAGAAACGGACATTAAAATAGTCTGACGGAACTGGGATTTGAACCCAGGTCTCCCAATTGCCAGTCGGTTGCTCTATCCATTGAGCGATCCCACCAGAACATTTCTCACTGCAGAGGCACTGACCATAACAAAGTGGTTTAAGGAGAACCCCCCTTAAAGGATAACAAACAACGAAAGGGTTTTAGGTACTTGGCACAATGAGGCGTGCACCTAGGAAAATTTCCAAGGAGAAATGGACATGAAAAAAGTCTGACGGAACCGGGACTCGAACCCAGACGAGGTCTTCCAGACTTTTTTCATGTCCGTTTCTCCTTGGGAATTTTCCTAGGTGCAAGCCTTATCATGCCAAGTACCTGAAACCCTTTCCTTGTTTGTTTCACAAGAAACCTTTCAGTTTGAGATGAATGTAGGACTCAGTTTGAGAGGGTGGGTTTGAAAGTGGTGGCTGAAATTTAGCAGTTGAGACACTACAGAAACATGGGCATTAGTCTAACTTTACCCTGGTGTGATTGCTCAAGACTTAGCATTGCTTCTGAAGCTTCTAATTTATAGCTGAAAATTTATATTTGCTAGCATATTTTGGTCAAATTAAGGTCTGAGTAGTTTCTATGTTGCTAGAATTGCTTGCTGGCAATATCTACTTGGCTGATAGTATTTACTTAATCTCACAAGAAACCCTTCCTGCTTGAAATTTCCTGATTTCTTTCATCACTTTTGATCCTCCATTGCTCTTATTTTTGCTAAATAATTAAAGGTATTCTTCTTAAGTTTGTCCATCCCTGGTTTTACTTCAAGATAACCATCTTGACTTCTGCTACACAAGTATAGATGGTTATCTATACTTCTTAAGCAGAAGTACTTCTCTCTCTCTCCAGTGAAATGCAATATGCGTCTTTTTACTTATTTTTATCTCATATTTTATCATATTACTTCTTGGTGTATGCATGATGTTAAAAGGATGCAAAGAACATCCATTTTGTGAGATCCTTATATTTCTTTGTATCTTGTTATTGTCATCTCTAATTAAAAAAATGCAAATCAAGCTTTTGTGTAAATTCAAATTTTTCCTGGATGCATTGTATTCCATTTCACTCTGCAATCATCCTTATTTTTACTAACACAATGAAATAAACTGTTCATCACTTAAGCTCCACATACATTTAAAATGCATATATAAGTTTACCATTCAATTGTATGATCATAACTTACTCTAGAGCATATAAAAGTCTTAATAATTTTCATATTGTTTTCAAATACCTGATGTTATTTATATTTCGACACTATTTTTACACCAAAACAATTTTTAAGGACCTTTTGTTTTTAATACTTCCAATATTGCCTGGCTGAAATCTGAAGCTAAACAAACATTTTAACCACAGGACAAACCCTATGCAGATTAATGTAGCAAATAATTGATTATCTTATGAAAGAAAATCATTTTAAATCTGCTGTTTTTCTTGAAAAATGTCCTACCCATTTTAAAATTGAGTTGGATAGGATTAGTTTGCCCTTGCAATATCAATGCATTTACCATTTGAAGGAAAGTTTTATTGCCTTCTTTATAATTGTTTTATATGACATTCATATGCATTAAATTGTTTAATTTGTTTTATACAACATTATAATTCATGCATTCCACTTTATTTTATGCCTCTAACACCCAGAACTAATCCTTTAATGTTGATTCTGAGTGCATTACCTTGTTTTATTTAAAATATCTTAACTGTTTTTGTTCACATTTTTGGAGCAAAATGTTTGAAATGTAAACTTCAAAGTATAAGAGGGTAAACTGAAGTAGGTTCCAGGTATATTTTTCATTATTTAAATTGCTTTTTTATCTCCTAGATTTGCATGTTACAATTATGCGTATGGTGATTTAAATGTAGCAATTAGAAATACTTTCGAAATGTCTGTTTGATTGACTCATTTTGCCCAGCATGAATCTCATGTAAATTTAATGTTAAATAATAACAAAATTTGTGATTGAGTGTGTGTGCACATGAATGCCTTCTGTGCTCACATACACAAGAACTCGAATCTACTGAAATTTGAATCTTTTTGAACGTCGTGATTTAGTGCAATACTGTTGGGTTTTATTTTTCATAGTATTCTACATGCAATTCAATTTTGAAGTACAAAATCCTTGAAAATAAGAGCTGATGTTAATTAATGGTTTTCTAGATTCAGTCATCAGAAAGAGAGACAGAGAGAGGTCAATCCTCTCGCATATCTCCCTAGTTACCTCTTGTATTTCTGATTTCGTTTTTCTCTTCCATCCATTCAAGCTGAGTACAATCTAAACCCTGCTTTAGAATGGGATGACGAGTTCACAGGTAGGTCGTCACTGCTGCAGTAAGGAAATGGCTGCACATGAATAAATCTACATCTAAATATATTTATTTATTTATATCTTGTGATGGTACTATGTCAGTTGATAATGCCTTCCCTCCTTTAACCAACAACACAACCAGTGGTGGTTGGCCATCACCTTTTATGTGAACTTTCCTCCTCGATTATGAAAATAAAATGCATGTTCCCCTTTCAAGTAGTGTATTTGTCCTCTATCATGGATCTTTCATATCTCGATATGTGGTCATCACATCAGTGTATTCTACAAATTTTAACATATGCAAAATGTTAATTGCCATCATGAAAAACTGTCAAATCAATTTTCATTCACCATAGCAGGTGTTTTGTTGCTTACGAATAATACTTTTGGGAAATGTAATTGTAAAATATTTCAGATAGGCTAATAGAATATCATTGCATGTTTCATTATGCCTCAAACATGGTGTTTAACATGTAAAGCATTACGAGAGTATTCTCTGAAAGAAAGTATTGTAGAGAATTTTTTCCATCCGGTGTCTTTCTTTCTTGCTGCAATGAACTTGAGAACCGGATTTCCAAGACCTATTTCTATGTAAGTCTATTAATTACAGCAAATTCTCAATTCTGTGTGGTTTATTCCCGTGTTATTTTGAACCGGTGTTGTTTTGCTCTTAGGTTGTCAAAATAAATAATTAACCATATCTTAGTTCTCGTGTGGATGTTGCTATATGATTCTGGCTCTGTACTTGATATATCTATAGAAATCTTTCATTGGTATAATGTGAAATTTAGCTTTTGATTCGGCCTGGGCTGCTAGAGCTAATGTTCTTTTCTTCAGTCATTGTTAGCTGGTTCATATGTGCATTAGTAAGTTTGTGTGTGTACTTTCCTTATACATATTTCACACACATTCTTAAATACCTAAATATGCACGTATTTATATAATCCAATTATTCTTTAAAGTGTTTTATGTGTTAATGCCAGAGGTCTCATTAGTATAATTGTTATTGATGAAAGGATCCATGAAATTAAAAAGGATTGAGGAAGCATTCCATGTGAAATTTTTTTGTAATATGCCAACTTTCTTATGTCCTTGTCCCTATTGCAAAAAGTTGCCATTTTACTGTACATGGAAGTAATATATGGGAAGTTATGCTTTTGCAATATTTTTTCATTCTCATTTGATAGTATTTTCTCATGTTTACATTCTTTCTTGTTTAGCAAATCACTGGTGAGACCTATGGCCTATAGTATTGCTTAATACAATGTGTTTTATGGTATAAGTGGCTTTCCATAGCCCTTGGCCTTTAGGGCATTCTATTTTTCATTAACGTTCATTCATCAACCTGAGGGTGACGCATAAAGTTAATTATTTGTTTTTATGTTTTCCAAATTAAGCTTTTTAAGGCTAGCTTTTCTGTGGGTTCTAAGAAAGCAGTATTCAGGTTTAATCATTTTCTGCATTTTCAAATGCCTTGCATGTTTTCCAGTCAATGCTGAGACTTTGTTGATAATCCCCATAGAATGTATTGGAGGTTTTTAAATGTATAAGCAAAAGTTATTTTAGCAGCTAATGACTCAACTATTAATGTGGAATATTGCTGCATGGATAATTAAATTGTTTGGTGCTTTGTCTATTGATAAGGTATTAATGGATTTGTCTATTTTTAGCATGTCTCTCAATATATGTAGTTAAGTAAATATGCTCCTATTTCAAATAATCAGAATTTGATTGAAGGCATTTTTAGTGATATTTGTTTGCCTTTCTACCTTAACTTGTTCCTAGTATAAAGTTAATAGTGTATTGAATAAGAAAGAGAAACTCGTGGAAGCTGCGTTAGCATGTCCTTTGATATTGGGTTATACTGTGAAAATTGGAATAGAATTAGTATAATTGTGCCTGATTTAAATATTCATTCACTAAAAATGAAATTTATTAACTTTGTTGAGTTCACAGATGTTGCATAATTTTTCATATAATGTCACAGCTTTCTAAATTAATTGTTATTTTTTTATTGTTCCCCAATAGTTGCCCATAATTTAGGAAGTCATTGAATGGCTTTATTGTTAGTTGCATGACATGCATATGTTGTCCTTAAACTACTGTAAGCATGTTGAATGTTTTCATTGCACCAATAATTCACATTTGCATACTTCGTTTTATCCAGTTCAATAAGCTTCATTTTCAATTAATAAAACATAAGTATTTAAGTGCTTACGGTAGATGTTAGATTGTTTTTATTTTATCTGTAGTTGTTAAAAGTCTAGAGTTCATTTCAACCATTCTCAAGTGATAGTTTGAAGTACAATTTGCTATATAGTTTAAATCTGTGGGTGCATTTAAGTATAATTTCACCCTAATGTTTATCCATTTATAAATCTGTAATATACTTGCATTTCATGTTAGAAAAATGCATATTTAGGGAAATGAAATATGTTGTGATATCCTCTTTGTACCGGTTTTTATTTTGGTTTTACTGGTTGGTCCTTTCTTATTTGAATTGTTGAAACTGGTTGTTCCAATATAAAAAACAAAGGGAAGGAGAAGATTTCATTGCAACACATTTAATTTTCTAATGGTGTGCTACTGCTAAGCTAAGTCTTTGTATTACATTCATCACCATATAAATATATGTATTATTAATTTATTTTTTAATTTAAATCATTGAAAATAAGTAATAATGTGTAATTCGTATTTGTTTTCTCATGTAGGTGTAAGGTAATATTTTTTCTAATGATTTGAAAGAAAAAAATGTAAAAATTGTTTTAATCTTCTGATCTACTATATATCTTTGATTGTTAAGATTAACTTGATAAGACATTCCTAGTTGCTAATTATTCTACTTTTGTGTAATTATCAGAGCATAATGAGGGGATTTTTGTGTCAAAATTCACCCTAAATCAACTTTGACTCAACTCAGCAGCTTCAGGTTGATGAAATTCACTGCTCTAAATAATTTTCATTTGTTTTTGTACCGTTAGTTGATCGTAATTTTGACTTAATTATATTCTCAGTGACTTGATAGCTCAGGTTAGAATATAGTGTGGAGTTTCAGAAAATCATGGAATCAGTCCCTAAATATTCATTATATTGATTGGCTTGTGATGGCTAAGAAGAGACATGACACTTATCTATGTTACTGTAGATACAATATCTAATGATGTAATTATTCAGTTT
The DNA here is from genome assembly GCA_000376725.2 of Ladona fulva. Taxonomy (NCBI): domain Eukaryota; kingdom Metazoa; phylum Arthropoda; class Insecta; order Odonata; family Libellulidae; genus Ladona; species Ladona fulva. The sequence goes on along the minus strand of KZ309157.1, from coordinate 113,104 downwards.
AGATTTAATCGAGCATTTAAATGATGATTAAGGGGTAGAGATGAACATGCTGCAGAATTAGGCCAGTTTTTAAACCTTAATGGTGAAAAGTAATGAGCAAGTAATTAAATTTTTGCCTGTTGTGATTTTTCAGTTGTAAGCATTTGGCTTAAATTTTATCTTAATATTTTCTGCATACAAAGCAGTGTGTTACGATCATTAAATGTTTGTTCTGATGGTGATCACTTAAGGATGCATGGATGGATGAATGAAGTAGCCTTTATACCTTTTATTGTGCTTTTAGTTCATTGATTTTAGAGGTTTCGGAATTTATTTAATTTTGATAAAACCGTTTAGTCCTTAGTAGAAGATATTGCATTTTGACTGAGAACATTATTAAAGATGAGAAAATAAAATTAGGTAATATAGGGTTATAATTATTATTTCATTTTTTTATCTTTGAATGAGGCTAATCATTTTGAAAGTTTAGTTCAATTTTTTAACGTTTTTTTGGGGCTGCCACATCAAATTTTGAAAGCAAAAGAAGGTGCTATTGTTTGAAGTTTAAGATTTTTCATTGCAGTTTTAGGACATTTAGATTTAGTTAATAAACTGTTAAATCATCCAATTATAATGATGTAAAGGAATTTTCTTTTATGTATACAAAACCTACTAACTTGAACTTTCTTTTGTATACCTAAGAATTCAAATTTTGAGCTGAAATAATCTTTCAATTTGGCAGTGACAGGATTATCTGAATCTTTGGGGAAATTATATTCCTATAATTTTACCTATTCAATCAGTTAATCATTAACCAATTATTATTTATTTAGTGATTATAGCATGTATGTAGGTTATCTTATTAATTTTCAATAAATTATTGTCATCTCTTCTTAAAGATGGACCAACTTCCAAATGTAAGAGTAGCTAATTACACTCTATTTAGTAAAAAAATATTTTTTACTAAATATAGTGTAATTAGAAAATGATACTCTATGAGGGCTGTATGATAAGTACCTGTTATAGGCAAGAAAACTCATTTTTTAAACTTCTTTTCAATTTGTTTCTCAATATAGTCTCCTTTCAACTCATACATTTAGTCCAGCAATATTCTAACTTTTTAAAGGCATCCAAAAAATATGTTTTGTCGAACTCCGCAAAATAGGCCTCTGTTGTAGCAATGACTTCCTTGTTTGACATGAATTGCTTTCTCACAAGCCATTTTTTCATGTTTGCAAACAAAAAGAAATCGCATGGGGCCATATCTGGAGAATAGGGTGGATGAGGTAGCAATTTGTACCGTAATTCGACCAGTTTTGCTGTGGCGATTGCAGATGAGTGAGCTGGTGCGTTGTCATGATGGAAGAGCACTTTTTTCTTCGCCAAACGGGGCCGTTTTTCCTCAATTCAGTATCGAATCAGTCCAATAAATCAGCATAGTACTAATACTAGTACATTGTCCTTCCCTTCTCCAAAGAGTCTGTGAAGATGATGCATCACGAATCCCAAAAAATGGTGGCCATGACTTATCCGGCCGATGGAACCGTTTTCACCTTCTTTGGAGCAGGTTCGCCAGGTGAAATCCACTCTTTAGACGGTTCTTTCATTTCTGGCGTGTAGTAATGGATCTATGTTTAGTCAACAGCCACGAAACGCCGTAGAAACTCTTTTGGATTGCCCTAAACATGTCCAAACAGTGCTCCGAAGTTGTCAGGCAGTTCTTTGCTCCACTGTAAGTAAACGCGGCACCCATCTCGCCGATAGCTTTCTCATGCCCAATTTTTCGTATAGGATACTTTGTATACATTCAATTGAATATTAAATCGGATACTTATCATGCAGCCCTTGTAGGTGTGAGAATTATCTAACCTGATTGTTTTTTGCCTTTGCTGGACTTCTGTTGAATCTACTTTTTAAACATTAATGTGAAAGATTAGTGAATTTTGGGAATTTACATCCCAAAGATTCTCAATAACCTCCCAAGAAATTAAATCCTGTATTGATTACTGAATTATTAGTGGATCATGTGATAATAGTTGTTTATGATATTTGTAGTTACTTTTGATAATGAAATATGATTGTGAACTGGAGATTTTTAATGCAAGAAGATGAGATTTATTTTGACATTATTCTACTAGCATTCAGGCAGACTGATCAATGGCTCTTCTCTAATTACTGTTAAACAGGATTCTTTACTGATTTATTAGTAATTTAAGTTGTAACAAATGTTGGAAAAGTATATGGTTTCTATTGTATGTTCAAAATGTAGAATAATCTTTATTTTTTAAATGCACAGTGTGGACCTTCATTTTTGTAGTTCCTGAAGTCTAACACATTATTTGTGAATTGTAGTAGCAGTGTAGTGTCCTTACAATTTCAGTTAAGGATTTTTTCTACAGTCTTCACTTTTCTGGTTCAGTTGGCAATATTTCTATTTGATAGGCATTCATATTTTGCCATTTTAATTTATTTAATGAAAGTATTATTTGTCAGTCGGATGATATTTTCATATTATGCATTCATATTAGGATTGCCTATTAGATTATTAATTTGAATACAGTATGTATTTTATGTTTTAATTTGCAACTTTCTTAGATAAATAATCTTTATAAATGGATTACTTAAAATGTATTTGTACTTAAGTTAAAGAAAAAAGTAAAAAGAAAGTAAATCTTAAATCTAGTATGTGCAGGAAAGTTGTGTTCCACAATGATATTATCAGGGATGTTGGATGTTGCAGGGATTATAAATTTATCCACTTCATGTAGAGTATTATTGAAATTGTGTACAAATTTGTTTATTACCTATGATATTGACACATTTGCTTTCACTGACTTACATTTTATGTTGGTAACCATGGATGGAATGCATATTAATATTTTTAGGCAAGGATATGATGTATTTAATATTTTAACATCTCTGCCGTAAATTTCATTGACATGGTGAAGCAATCCATAGTAAAAATAATTTTGGCCAGTTTTCAAAGCAAAGAATACCTCTGTGGCAGCAAATGTGTGAATCTAATGAGATGTTACTCAAAGTCTTGTAAAGATTTATCCTAAAAATACTTACTTGCACTCATTTCTTTAATTGTTGCCGATTTCAGCGCAACAGTTCATTTTTGTCTCCACCAGTAGCTGGAATGCTAACTTTTGTGCTTGGAGAACCTATTAATGTACGGAATTTATGTGCTTTGCTTGATAGATAAACCAACTAAAATTTCACCTTAAAATTGGTCATTATTCTGCTTTTGTATCCTTGATACTAAGCATGATGCCATTTGAACCATGCTAAGGACTAAGGCTGGGAAAAACTCTCCATTTACGACAAAATTAATTTCTTCTCCTAATTCACTTATGAATTTCACTAACTTGACAGAACTTAATATTTCACTATTTAATTAACCATTATTTGAAATGTTCAATTCAGAGGATATGGTGGGTTTTTCTTCCAAGCCATGACTCCTATGCACAATTCAACTCATTCACCCAGTTTGTACTAAGTGGTTGGTTAAATATAAGGGTTTGTTGGTAGCGGTATATGTTTTTACTGGGAAGGCAGTGGCTCTCGGAGCGTCATTGTCTCCCCAGTGCCCCGGTATGTGGGGCAGCAGCGTTATTCACCACACAGTTATCACTTTTGACGATGTGCCTGGTGGTTCGCAAGCCGAGGATGAGGAAGGTGGGTCTCTGGGTGCACACATGGATGGCAGTGGAAGGGGATTATACCAGAGTAAACTTCCCCCTGGCATCCTGCCGCATGGCTTGCCACAAGTGAAGGAGGTGCAGCCGGCCCTCACTGCAGTAGAAGAAGAAGCAGCTGCTGCCAAGCAAGCACCCAAAGCAGGTAAAAGCAATACTTATATTATTTGTTATAATGCTTCTTCAAATTTGTTTACAAAAATACTGATGTTCAAAATTAGTATAGCACTGATGATGTCTTTATTAATCCTTCATGTTGAACTTTATATCTTTAAAACTCTGTGGATATGTTCTCAGCATGATGATTTTGGGTTCTACCGCATTGGAGTAGCTAGTAGCAACGATGTTTCACCTGCGTTGCAACTTCCTTTTGACCTGAAGAAGCCTGCTGCAACTCAGGTGAAACTTCGTCTCTACTAGCTACTCCAAAGTAGTGGATTCCAAAATCATCATGCTGAGAACAACTGAAACCTACAAAATACATTGTGGATATGGCTAAAAAGATTTTTGACATATCCACCGAGAAATTTCTGTGAAACTTGAACATAATTATTTTAACCATTATAAATTTTTGCTACAAGTATGTTGGAATGTATCATCCTGTCCTGAAAAGTCATTAACAGTCAACAAGTAATTGCTTTAATGTATATTATGGTAGGAATATTAATTTTTAGCATTCTTAATATCCCTAGAATGCCAAATTTGAACCTCTTTTAACCCCTAGCACATTTCTGTTTATAAAGAAGCTTTAAATTCTTAATATTCATTCAATGTATACAATAAAAAACTGATGTACATAAAGGAGAAGGTAATTATGCCAAGATAAATTTATTGATACATAAGATATAACTGATAATATTTACTTTGACTTCACGGTTTTTTATTCACCTGTTTGATGTAATTTTCATTATTTCCTTCTTTTGAAAATTTGTCACCATCTTAATCTTGCAGTGATATTAATAGATTGCAATGGCATTTTACAGCAACCTGAAATCCAAACGACTGCATTTGACTCTTTGTGTCGAATTTGTCAAATTGTAAAAACAATTTATCAGTTAAAACAACACAAAATCGGTTCTTGGAAGAAGATAAGAATAAGCAGCACTATACGAAATAACAGCCAACATTTACTTACACATATTGTTAGAATAGTGAATATACATATTACATGTGTGAGACAAAACCAAGTCCATTTGAAAAATCAAATCACCTCAGAATAAGAATTAAACACAGTAAAGTGGAATGAACCAACTCAAGATATACTTGAGTCCTGTAGGCTTTATCTCAAGTTCATGTGCACAAACACACAGCATCTTGTAGTTCAGTCACAGATCTTTACAGTAGTTCACGAGATGCATCCGCTGAGTCAAAAAGTGCCTAATGGAGAGTCTGCACATGAGCGCTGAAAGGGGAGCTCAAATTCGAATGCTCTCTCATCAACCAATGAACATATTGTGTTTTGCTATGTATATACGGTATTCATACACATTTTGGTATATAAGTCATGCAGGCTTTTAGCAGGGGATTTGGTTTCAGGAATTTTGTTTCAAGTGTGTTAGTGACTTCAAAAAGAGCGCCATATAAAGGGGTGGCGCCATGCTGTGCAAAAATTCACCACAATCTCTTGTTTTGGGCCACTCTCAGTGTAAATATCTTCTGTTTTGGAATCTTCAAACCCTAGTCACAAGTAAGGCTAAGAGGCAGTCTCTGTGAACTCAAACAATAATTTGAATTTTTATGAGTAAAAGGTTAGTGAATAAATACTAGTGACATTCAAAAAGTGAGTTACACTCAAGCAGTTAAGTGCACTAGTTAAGAGTACTCTATTTTGAGAATAATTTCTAGTTAGTACGATGTTCATCACTATTGCAGTATTTCTGTACATAACCACCAAGATGATGGAAGCATTTGGAAGAACATCACTCTCGTTGTTTGATACTTTTACGATAAAATCAAGTACTTGGTAATGGAGCCATTGTGGAACAGATGTCTGAATCTGGTCATCATCAGTAAATCTGCATCCATCAAGATGTACTTATAGCTTCCAAAGTAGGTGAATATTGCAAGGTGCCAGATCAAGTTTCTTGGTGCTGCCATCCAAAACTGGGAAGCAAATGGATTCGCCTAATTCCTGAGCAATCTTTGTAATTCTGTGATTGCTGTGAATCTTTTCTTCAACTTACTCTGGTGGTTTTGCCCTTTTATTGGGCTTTCTTCTCGTCCTGCTCAAGTCTGAGCTGCTGTATTCAAACTGCATTTCACAGTCATTGAATGTGATGTGGCCCATACATTGCTGATAATTTGCAATGGATTTTTGTGCTCATGAACAGTTTTGCATGTACAATTGTTGCTCATAATTCAACATTGTAATATGTTTCTGAATAATGTGCTTGTTTGTTTTCATACTATACAAAATTCTTGCCTCTAATTGAATAATAAAGAGCCTCTGTAAAAAGCTGCTTTGTACCTACTTTGCTATTAATGTGAAGTGTTTTTGGGAAAAGTGTAACTTACTTTTTGATTTCACTCGTAACAAAAGATTCCTGTTATCGTGTAAAATGATGGAATTCACAATTTAAATTCATCTGGAATTTTTTACTTTACAATTTTTTGTGACTAAATAAAATGTATGAGTCTAGAAGTCTCAAAGTGATCAATAATTGAAGCCTTTACAATATGTTCAAAGAATTGGTCATCCTAAGCTCACTATTGCCATCATAAGAATTAATATAAGTTCCATTCCATTTAAGTTCAAGAACTCAGTGAAGAGGAGAAACAAACCATAATTCTTTCGGAGGACTTCCAGCGATTCTTAGACAGGGCAGGACGTGTAATGGAGAGAGCATTGGCAGAACAGGTTGACATATACACAGATTACACTGGCACTTCTAATGGAGAAGATGGGGCGTAAGTGTTCAAAATCTTCTTAATTTAATATATAATCTAGAAATTGTAAGGATGTCAAATTTTGTGGGGCCAACCTATGTCCACCAATTTTAGAGTAGAGTGATCCATCACTATGCAAATTTAATTCGTTCCATGATTCACCTAATTATTTGAAATTCACTTATATTGAAATGTATTTCTCCATCAAATTTTTCCTTTTCCCAGAAAACCTACATTTTTTTAATGCATTTCTATTCTCAGTAAAATATAAGATACTGATATTTACCTATTTTACATTGTGTTACATAATTATTATTAAAAGAAATTGTAAATGAAAGTAAAATCATGATTTATAGTAAAGAAAAAGAAGAATCCATAAATCATAACTGATTAACATGAAGCTTCACTCTTGTATAGGGTTAAATCCTCATAAAGACTATGCTACTCAATGCAAAATGATCAGAACTCAGATGGAATATTTGGGGAAAGTAAGAGGGTAGTTCAGTAAGTCCTTAGAAAATCCAAGAGATGGCATTTGTGGTATCATAATCATACTAATATTGGTTTGTTATCCATAAATATATTGGTTATCATATCATATGGTTTGTTTTTAGGAAGTATCATTACTCACTATATAGCTGTTAAAGCTTAAGTTATATTTATCTCATGGTTACATTTTTTTGTCGATTGAAGCAAAAAAACTTTTTTTTATTTAGAAAATGGAAAAAGTGAGTTTTGAGGAGTGATTAAGCACATATTAACATATAGGCTTAACACCAAAAGAGATCAAATCTGAGTTGGATGAAGTACATCTGTGTTTGCAACTGTTTACAATAGATTGAGTTTAAACAACAAAAAAGATGAACATCTTTCGGGATATCCAGTGGAAGTGACGACTACTGAAATGATTGACAAAATCCACAATATAATTTTGAGTGATCGACAAAGTGTGTGAAATAGTTGAAGCCACAGGAATATCACAATGTTTTCAATTTTGCACAAAAAATTGAGTGTGAAAAACATCTCGGCAACATGGGTGCCACATTTCCTCTCAGAGGAGAATAAATGCAATCATGTGCTAGACTCTGAGGCTATTTTGGCACATCGCAATCCTGACGAGTTTCTGCGCTGATACGTCACTGTGGACGTAACATGGATACTCTACTACACTCCAGAGACAAGGGAATAGTCAAAACTGGTTTTTTGAATGCAAACTCTGAAGATGGTGAAATCAGCCAGCAAGGTGATGGTCACAGTTTCTTGGAATGCACATGGAATCACCGGTTTCTTAGGAAAAGGTCAAACAATTACTGGAGAGTTTTGTGTCATTATTGCACCGGTTGAGAAAAGAAGTCAAGAATATATTTGAAAAATCTTCAAGACAATGCACGGGTGCACACCTGCGGAGTTTCGAAAAGTATGGAATTAAAGTTTGAATTATTACAACATCCACGGTATTCACCAGATTTGGCCCCCAGTGACTTCATTTTATTTCCAAACATGCAAAAATGGTTCGGCAGACAGCAATTCATGTCAAACGAGGAGGTCATTGGCCAAACAGATGGCAATTTTAGGACCTTCCAAAATCCTACTTTTAGGATGGCTTAAGAAAGTTGGAGAAATGCTTGGGAAGTGTTTATAGTTAAAAGGTTATGTTGAAAAATAAAAAAATCTACACAAAATAATTTGTTTTTCTACCTTTTTCTGAGGGCTTATTGAATGACCCTCATCTGAGATTTGCTATGAGTAATTATTTTCTGGTCAATGAGTAAAAATAGGAAAATCCGAGCTTGTCAATCATGTTTGTCGTATTTAGTGGTGCTTTAGTGTCTCTGTAAATTTATTCTCTCTTGGGCAACTCCAGGTACTTCAGAATGGTTTCAATTTAACTTAAGTATTTTGAATCATTTACTCCTTTTATCTTTTTTGAAGGGATGAAAAATCTGGTCTGCGTTTGTCATTGAGCCGTTGGTTTCATGATGAGCGCTGGTCACGTAACAGGTGTGTCACCTCAATGGATTGGTCTCCACAATTTCCTGAGCTTTTAGTTGCAAGTTATCACAACAATGAAGATTCGCCCCATGACCCTGATGGAGTTTGCTTAGTATGGAACACTAAATTTAAGAAGACAACCCCTGAATACATATTCCATTGCCAGAGTCCTGTGCTTTCTGCTACATTTGCTAGGTGAGTTACATCTACATCAATACCCTACAAGCCGCCTTTTGGCGTGTGGCAGGGGCAATTATCCTTTCTTGGTGTAAACTATTCAACTCATCTAGGACTTTGCTTCTGAATTGCCTATTCTCTTTCTGTATCAAATTTTGTTTAGTAAATTTCCTTTCCTTTAAACATTTAAATCAAGTTGAGAAAGGAAAAGATGATTATAAGAGAATTTTGAGTTGTTCTTGATTACTGATTTCTCCTAAATTCTGTTTTTCTCTGAATTCTCTAGTTTCTCTTTCTGTTATATCAAACCAATGAAATTCATTATATTACAAAAGGAACCAAAGGTCTATTTGAATGTGTTTGCCATAGTTAATTTGTCAGTTGACCAACAGCTGTTTGCCCAACATTATACTTGACTTGATTGATGGGTAATGCAAGTCACCCCTGCATGATGTTTGTGGAAGCATCAATTGTAGATGAAGGAAAATTCTGTCTTACTCCACTTCCTAATGCTTGCCGTACTGATTCACTATTACATATCCTAATTTTTTATGAACAAAATTTGCTCTTGGTGACTACCTTCTTAATTAAATCTAATTTTCTAAATATCCAGTTACAGTTACTCTCCATCGTTCAAGCATCTGTTTACATGTTTAATTGGTCATAAGTCTGATATTTGTTGTGAGGTGTAGCAAAACTTACCCACAGATTGAGGTTGATTTCCCAGAAATGCAGAAGTTTATTTGGAAGAACTGGCCGCACCACTATTCTTACTATGTTATTGAATTTGTTTGCTATTACATTTTATAATTATATTCTAACACCTCATTTACCGTATTTGCTGGCATCAAACATGCTCTGGCATTAACAACACACCTGAGTTTTTGGAAGCATTATTTTCTAAAGATTTCCTTCTATAAGACAAAGTGATTTTGGCTGTTAGAGCATATTCATTGTAGTAGTTTATTCATTGAGTTGAATTGAAAAAAATGTAATCTTTGGAGCCAAAGATGCACTGCAGTTTTGAGAAAATCATTTTGGATAAAAACTGTGTCCCTGACTCTGGCAAATAAGGTAAGTATTCAATATGTGATGGTAGCCCCAGAAGTATCCGACCTAACAAAGAAAAAACAAAAAAAATTGGGAAAAATACCTTTATTTCTCAACATAGTCTCCTTTTAGCTCAATTAATGTTTCCTAACAATTTTCAATAGCATCGATACCATATTTATAGCAGGAACTGTTAAACTCCTCAAAACAGCCATTAACCGACGACGAAGCTGATGTAAGCCTTCTGAAAAATTTGTCACTGCAGATCTAATCGGTGAGATAGCTGATGTTGTTATTCCAATTAGATACATGCGTGAGCTCTGAGAGAAAACTAAGAAGTTATTCAGGGAAATGATTGCCAGGAGAGATAGTTACTTTTGGATATTTTTCCATCATAGTATTAGAGAAGCAAATAGCAGTTAGGGTGTGAGAAAATTATCAGTGTTTTTACAGCCCCTGACATGTGCCATTGGCAGCTTGTGGGGTTTAAATGTAAATGTAAACAGCTGACTCCACCTCTTCATTGTTGGCAAATCTTTCACCACAGTGTCTTTTTTTTCTTCAAGTTTTGAAAGAAAGTAATTCAATGGGGCTAAATCTGGCAAGTAGGGTGCGTGAGGAAGCAATGCAAACTTCAACTCATTAATTTTGACCATGGTGATTTTTGTCTTGATGAAACAACACTTTCTTTTTTGCCAACTGTGGCTGTTATTTCTAGATTCCATCACTCAAACATAGTGATAAGTTTGCATTATAGTTACTGTTGATTGTTTTTCCTTTTCGAAGGTAGTTAATGAATATTATCCCATGCGTATCCCAAAAATTTGACACCATAACCTTGCCAGCAGATGGAACTGTCTTTGCCTTCTTTGGAGCCTGATTCTCCCCTTGCAGTCCATTGTTTTGACTGTTCTTTTGTCTTGAGTGTGAGGTGGTGTGAATAAGGATCCATGTTTCATCCATGGTTATAATTTTATGCAAAATCTTGGCTTTATTGCTGTGAAGTATTGCCAAACACTCGATTGAAACATCCTCACAATGCTGTTTTTGTTTCATTCTGAGGAAATACCTTACCCATCTTACACACAGCTTTCTTTAATTTTCAGTCAATATGCAATGTACCGCACTTTTTGAAATGTCTAACATGTCTGCTAGCTTGCACAGTTTCAGTCAACAGTCATCCAACACCATTTTGTGTGGTCATCTCATTTGGTTGACCACTGCAATGTTTGTCTTGGCAGCTGATTTGGCATTGTTTAAACTTTGTCACCCGATATTTTATTGTTGTCAATGAAGGAGCAGACTCCCCCCAAAGTGGAATCTAGTTCAGCTTTGATATTGGTTGGACCAAGACCTTTCAAATTGAAGTATTGTACCACATTACAATAACCAATGTTTTCCATGTTTACAAATTTACTGAGAGCGTTCTTTATTAATGTTTGTCAAACAAATACTAAACAAGGTAGCATTTTGAAACTTCAAACTGAAGCTTTTTAAGGTTGGTATTTTCAACCACAGTAGTTTTTTTCAAACAAAAACCATCATCTATACATCATGTTTGGTACTTCTAGGACTACCCATGTATCTAATCACTATGTTCAAAACTTAAGCGCAAAATTTTACAGTTAGTAGTGCTTCATTAATACTTTCTCTAATCAGTGTTTTCTTGTGACTAGTTGCATAAAGATCACCATAATATGCTTTATAGCTGTTCTACTTTCTGGCAGGAAGGAAAAAAATGAAGTATCCATATAAATGATTCAAGGTTCATGAGAATGTTCTTAAAAGTACAAAATAATTAATAACAGGAAAACGTGGAAATAATATTCACACTTCGCATATTTCCACAAGATCAATGAAAAACAAATGTTTATGGATATCTCCAAAGTCAAGTATTCCTTAATTGATCTGTTATTTGGATCATGAAAATATTGTTCTCTTCCAGGTTTCATCCAAATCTAATCTTAGGAGGGACTTACTCTGGTCAGATTGTTCTTTGGGATAACCGTGTGCAGAAGAGGACACCTGTGCAACGGACTCCTCTCTCAACTGCAGCACACACGGTAACCATCTTAATTCATCCTCTCATTACTATTGTCTAGAAGCAGCACTCAAAAAGCCATTTACCTCCTATTATGGTGACATTAATTGGGATAACTTATACATTCTTCATTTGTTACTATTTCTGTTAAACTTCACAGGTGGACTTTGAACGCCTGTCTTTTATAAA
>KZ309157.1:87187-100990 GCA_000376725.2 Ladona fulva | reverse complement strand
AAAATTGCTGTTGCATTTATCTCTGTTAAAAATGAAACCGTAGTATGGCAAAAGAGTGGTTTGGATTTGGACTTTATAAGTTTTTTGAGATAATGAGTGGTTTTTTATTTTGAAACATTTTTTATTTTCTATATTATAGGGAAACTTACTTTTTGGTAATCTCTCTTATAATCACATAAAGTATTTATTTATTCAGGAATGCTTATATTGGCCAATTATGATGTAGACTGGATGACAACAACTGAACACAAAACTGAGAATTTGAACTCAGGACCTCACCTTACACCCTAATGGCCTCCGTGGCTTAGGAGTGACATTGAGTAATCAAATCTGAAATGCAGACATGAAATTGTGTTGAATGCTATTGGAATGTATATTATTTTAATTTCAGCATCCAGTTTACTGTCTGAGTGTTGTTGGTACTCAAAATGCGCACAATTTGATCAGTGTATCAACGGATGGACGTCTGTGTTCCTGGAGTTTGGATATGCTTTCTCAACCACAAGAGACATTAGAATTGTACCACAGACAGAACAAATCTGTGGCTGCCACTTGCCTTGCATTTCCACATGGTGATGTCAACAACTTTATTCTTGGAAGTGAAGAAGGAGCTGTTTACTCAGGTACTTCAATTTTGTAATCGACCTAAAAGTGTTGAAAAGAATAAGAAACACTTTTACACATTACCACAGGATAAATTTAATGAAACGACCTAGGTTTCGATAACGATGACGCGACGCGTCGAAACCTAGGTCGTTTCATTAAATTTATCCTGTGGTAACGTGTAAAAGTGTTTCTTATTCTTTTCATCATGAATAGCTACCACAAAGTTGAGGCCGAAGTAGTGGATTTTGTGACCTAAAAGTGTATTTGATATTCTTATTTCCTTTTTAATTGGTATTTGCTTTAGTATGGGTACTTTCTTTCCTACTTTCACTATTCATATTTTATGCCCATTGCTGTGCATAACATTACATGCATGTAATCAAGTGTTTTTTTAATACTAGTCAGTAAGTAATGCCCTACATTTTTTCTCAAAAACTATTTATTCTTCATAAATGAAATTTACAATTATGAAAGAATGATGTTTTATCCACTCAATATATTTTTCCACATAATCTCCTTCAAGTGCTATTGTCTTCCCCTAGTGATTCACTAGTACTGGACTGGTACCAACAGGGCATGTATGCCCTGTCATTACCAGTCCTCATCGAGGTTATGGACAGGTTTTCACTTTCAATTGCCTTCTGATTCACTCCATACCTAGTAACCAGCTATACTCGTATTAGCTGCAGATGCTCCATAGACTTGCCACAAACATTTGTGAATATTTTCCTACCATTCCTTTCTCCACGTACAGAAATTCAATCACAGCACAATGTCTGTAATGTTTTTAATGGTTAGACTCCACTTAGAAAGCTTCCTACAGGTTTACTATCTGCAGGAGTAAATTGAAACTGCACATACATGCAGGAAATGTCAAAGAATTGGAAGCTACAATTTTGAGGTACTAGCATTTGTTTTTGGCTAGAAAAAAATGTGGGACACTCATTTTTGACCAACCCTCATACTTTAGGACAATTAACCTCATGATATATGTGTCTGTAACATCGGTACCATTGTCTTGATATTGTTATCTCTTTACCTGCACCTCTTGATAATGTTAATATTTCTTTCATTGCCTTTTCAAACTTCACATTAGTGTTATCTGTGATTCATGTAATCAGTTATTTCATATTGTTGATATCTCAGTGCCATTCCTCAAGATAAGGATAATGGTGGTTAGCCATCACAAATTTGATGCCAAATCAGTAGATTTAGTGTAATCCCATGTAATTCAGTTTGATATAATTTCAGCATGCCGTCATGGAAGTCGAGCTGGTATAACAGACTTATACGAAGGTCACCAAGGTCCAATTACAGGAGTGGACACCCATTGTGCCCAAGGACAGGTTGATTTCTCCCACCTCTTCCTTACTTCTTCATTCGATTGGACCCTCAAATTGTGGAGCCTTAAGGTAACCATATAGAATAATTTTCTCTTCACATGGTTAAATTTTGATTTTAATTTTTTAAATATTTTCTTGAATTGAGCAAACAAAATATGCAAATCACCAATCACAAATGTGTGGATAGATTGGGAAAAGGGAAAATGACTGCTGCCCTGATAATGTTCTTAACTTTCTTAAACATTTTCTTCTGATATAGTCATTACATCTTATAATATGTACTATGACATTAGCTCTGTCTTCATAAGAACATAAAAAGCCATTAATAAGATATTTTCTTTCAGAAAACCATAACCGAGACAGTAAAAACAACCGTTCCTCTTGACTATTTGCCTATCACACTCTCTCAATACCCCTCTTTTTGACTTCGGTGTCATTCGTTATATTCCTCTTTAACCCTTTCGCTCCTGTTGTTGTGTATACACGACAGACGATTTCCTACCCTAAAGACATACTGTCGTCTATAGACGGCGGAGGTTTTCCTATGCTAACGACCTATTGTCGTGTATAGACGACGCAGGTACAAGCTTATTCTTCAAGGAGAAGGATAGCTTCCAGGTATATTTTCTGGCCCCTTTCCGGCTGTAATTGCGGGTTTCGTTACCCTTCTCCGGGCAACCGCATTGGTCTTAGGCCTAATGCACAGCCCCTTTCACAGCATGGGGCCGCGGTTAAATAAATGTTACTGCAGTTGTTTTGCTAAAGAATGATTTGTTACTCTTCCAGTCAATATACCCTTGGAGTTGAGAATCTCATATTTCGCTAGTAGTTTACAGCTTTTAAACGAAATTTTAGCGTTCATATTACCGTTTTTAGGGAAAATATTACACGTTTCAGTATCATTATGATAGACTTCTAAATATTTAAATATCAAGAGTAGAGTTTCGATTAAAAGTTGTACGACATCAGCGAAGTACGAGATTTTCATCACGAATGACATATTGGCCCTGCAACAGATGACTCTTTAGCAAAATAACTGCAACAACATTTACTTTTGCTAAGCCCCATGCTGCGTTAGGAGCAATAAACCTCCCTAGGGCCCCGCTGTAAAGGGCCGAAAAGGGTAACTAGCATCGGCAGAGGTTTAAGAGTGCTTCGCCTCTGAGAGATATTTTTTCTGCCAAAGCCTCGGAATATGGATAGGATTCTACGAGAATACCGCCGGCGCGAAAGGGTTAATATCATCAACTCGTTGATGTATCACTAAAAGTGGTGCACATCTACTCCACCAGAAGAAAACAATAAGTTCATGCATATGACTTTCGAATGCATATAATATTATTATTAAATGTATTGGTTTCATACTAACAACTGTTCTCTTGATCAAGTATTCATCATGAATTTTTGATTTAGTTTCTAATCAGAAAGTACTCGAGGGTATTATTTCTAATTGATAAGATTATTATTATTATGACTGAGCATTCATTCTTATTGATCTATGCTTAAGAAATAAACTCCAATAGCACTGAAAATTGATTTAGTGTGTATTTCATAAATAGAGGATCCTCTACATGATTCTACATCAAGCTGATTTTGGTCAGCTTGATGTCACAGAATCGTGTATAATTTCAACGTGATCACAAAACATGTATAATTTCAATGCTTTGTAATGCTGATTCTTGAGTTTTAGGCTAACATAAACTCTCTATTACTCACCTTAATTGTAAATTACCATGTAGCTCTATGTTTAAGTACAGAATTTCAATGGAAAGAATTGATATCTGTGAGGTACACCCAGTTACACATAAATCTTACCACCTTGGACACAACCCGCATAACTATCATGAATCTTGAAGAGAGCGAGTTTAAAGTTTTCTCTGCATTCTATTGGTTGTTGGAAAAATGGACCTGAGTGAAACACTTTGTCAGTGCCTCTTTAAATCGTTGTGAAAAGTGTTGAATGCTTTGGTATCATTATGATTAACATGAAATCTTGTTAAAATTCAGTGTTACTCTTTATTAGTACTAAAGAAGAATGAAAGTCTTATTTCCTTATTTTTGTCTGAATCTTATGAATAACTTCCTCTTCTCCGAACATATCGGGTTTTATTATGAGAAATCAAGACTACCAAAATGCTCTTGAGAAGGAAAGCATGAAAAAAATCTGCAAAACATACCTAGAAAAGTTACGACGAAAAAAGATGTTATCTGGAAGAATACACTGAAAAAGAATCCTTCAAAGTTAACCTGGAAAATAATTCTGAAAATTAGAACCAAAACATCACAAGTTAGTGAGTTTATCGACTAAATGACAGTGAAATACATCAAATGGGATAAATAAAGCAGGGGTCTATATGGCCTCCTGTATATCATTTTCAAGGCAAATAATTGCTCTTTTGATTGATGTATAACATGTTCCATTAAGACTGCGGATCTTTGTAAGGGAACGCTTTGAATTCGAGGGCTATACATTTTTGGTCCGACAGTAACTCAAAGTGTGCTGAAATTTTCTTTCTCCTATTCCAGTCTTGAACAGAAGCCAGATCAGAGGCAGGTTTTGCTGATATTTCCCTCAAAATGCTAATACTTGGTGCTCCATCACCTAAATTCCAAACTTTCAAGGGAAGGTCAATTGCTGCGATCCTTTGGAAGTAATGAGATCTCATGATCGATGTTTCCCTCTTAGTCAGAAGGAAAGCTAGATATAATGCTGAATCATAACAACCAATTTAAAACCACTGAATTAATGCATTCTGACATCAGTGTTGGTATAATACTATTCTGCTACGTTAATGCCACCAAAAAATGGATACTAATTAGTGATTGTAATATTAATAACAAAAAAATCCATGCGAACACTGCAAGCGGAGCTAGGCCAGAGACTATCTCCTCCGTGTTTTTCCTTTCCTCTGGCTCTCTCTTCTCAAGGCTCGCTCACCTGAAACTAACTGCCACTTCATCCAAGGTGGTAAGATTTACGTGAAACTGAGTGTACAATTAAATTCAGATATTACAATGCAGTATTGCATGTGCTTTACTGCTCTATTGTTGTTGAAGATTACAAATACAAATTATTTGAAACAGTCTATCTACCAAAAACAGCCTATTTCTTAGTATTCAAAGCTTGAAAATATATATTGCTATTATTTTATACATTGATTTGAATTTGTGAAATTATTGCTGTATGAAACACTTCCGAGTTGTATGCTAAGAATGTGAAGTTAAAGCTCTTTTAGTCCCTTTAGTCCTTAGTCCCTAGAATATGAATTTATAAAATGTTCACAGCTAATGTTAATTGTCTGTAATTCCCGTAATGGTATTTAATCTTGCTGGCTTTATTCCCATCACTTCTGGGGTTGGCTGATGATTTTTATTTGATGATGATGAATTTTAATTTTTGGAATTAATTTTACAGCTTTACAGTCCTTCAGTAGTATTTAATGTACATAAAACATAGGGTTGATTAGGAGTTTAACCTGTACATCAGATTGACCTACATATGGGTACACATGGCATACTTGTTAAATTTTAACAATTATTTATTTTATTAATTATCAACAATGAGATGAAGGGAAAGCTTTAATAATTTGACACATTGATGCTTAACATAATATTTGTTGCATTTCAGGAAAACAAGCCTCTGTACTCATTTGAGGACAATGGGGATTATGTGTATGATGTTTCATGGTCTCCGGTACATCCAGCGCTGTTTGCTGCCGTTGACGGCATGGGTCGCCTTGATCTATGGAGTCTGAATCAAGACACAGAAGTGCCAACTGCCAGTGTGACTGTTGAAGGTGGGCCTGCTCTTAACCGTGTCTCATGGACGCCAGCTGGTGATCATGTTACTGTTGGAGATGACTTTGGAAAGATATGGGTTTATGATGTGGGTGAGGTAAGTAGAGAGTTTTATGGCAACACAAAATCAAAAACTACTGCATTTGACTATGAATTCCTAAGAAAAACATAAGTAAATTTCATTATGGGAGGACAATCAAAATTTCATGACCTGTGCACCTCATGTCTTTTGAGGAATTCTGCAATTGAGATTGGCTATGAGATGCAGGTTCTTTAGTTTAGCAATTTGATTTTTGTTGATAAGTTTTAGGAAAATATCATTTAAGTTGAAAAATATGATATGATGGAGAGTAATTCTGTGGTTAGGTGTATGTTGTAATGAAGATTGAGTTTTTATTATACAGAAGCCTTTATAATAGCATAAAATTTTGTTTTTAGCAACTGGCGCAACCTCGTCATGATGAGTGGACCAAACTTGTTTACACTTTGCAAGAGCTGAAGAACAATCAGGCAGATGAAGAAATTGACAAGTTGAGCTTCAGTTCTGCTGGCAGTAGCAGTTTGAGCAGCTTATCTGCATTGCGCTAATTATTGTATCAGAGTTATTTCTTCCAGTTGCATCTTTCTAGGATGATGATCTACTATTAAACTTGCAGCTACTTGCTACCTTTGATTGCATACTTTGTGAACATTCTCACAAGTGATGAGACTTGAGCAATGCTCTTCTTTGTGATTAACTTTGTGATTTGTACATCACAAGGGCATGGAACATGCTTACGTTGACTATTATACATATGTTAATCGTAGATGATACTCTTATTTATTATTTGTGTGTACAGAAATTAAGAAATATGCTTTTTTCAGAATTTATCTTCATGTTATGTTAACTGATTTTCCTTGGAATAAATTTTTTATGAAAGCTATTCTTGTGTTAACTTTAAGGGGTTGGCAACCTCATCATGCTTTCAACTCGCACAGCAGTTTTTGCTGGGTGCTTTTTTGGTGACATTTATCTTTAGGAGGAGATATATCTATCCTGTATTATTCAGTAGTGGAGGCATCATTTCAAATGTATGGAATTCCTGGCAATCTATAATCTGGATCTTCCCATTAGCCTGAAAACTTGACTTCTATCTTCTGACAAATTAAGTATTTTTAAACCTTTAGTGACAAGTGTAGTATTTTTGTATCAGTATTTTTAATCTAACATAGACTTTTAAGTTGTAGATAATTGCTCTTCAGTATACATGAACATGAGTACTAACATGTTATAAGGCACATTCAGGAAATTCACACTACTGTTTCATGAGACTTGTTGTTAATGCTAAAACTGTAAATTATATAACATTAACAAGCTTTAAGATACGTTTCCACTAATCGAAGTCGAAAATCAAAGGAAACTTCATAATTTGCTGAAATGTTCGAGAAATTTTAATATAGCCATTTAAATGTATATATGATAATGCATATATATTAGCAGAACAGGAAAATGAAATTGAATAAACTCATCTTATATATTAAAAGCTACTGTCTGTCCCCCGATTTATCTCAGAAACAACTAGACTTGGAGATCTAAAACAAACCGCAAAGTGTTTCTACGAAGCTGAAATCCCCAGGAAAACTATTCTCATCCCTGTAAAGGCCTGGGTTCAAACCCAGGAGCACCAAATACGTTTCCATAAGAGATGAACGTAAAGTAAGTTTTCATGACTTGCAGAGGTCGTTTCATTTACAAAATGTAATTAGAAACAATGTTCCTACGAAATTGAGACAAGTTTTGGAAGAAACGAAAATCCTCATGTAATCAAATTTTAGTTGTGAATCATTCATATAAATTCGAAACTGCGAGAACTTTGATAAAATACATGCAAAATTCGTAAATTTTTGTGGAAATAAACAACCCATCCCTTCGATGACCAAAGGAATTGTTGAACATTGATTTCATGAGTTATTCCATATAAATGCACGGGAATAATCAGTTTGTATACTTTTCCAAAAGAAATGTACGTAAGATAGGTTTTCATGACTTGCAGAGGTCGTTTCTTTTACAAAATTAAATTAGAAACAATAGCCTGATGAAATTGAGACAAGTGTCACAATAAATGAAACTTATCATAAATTCTTAGTTTAGACGTGAAATATTGATGTAGATCCGAAATTCCGAGGATTTGGATAAAACACGGAAATTTTGTAAAATTTTTGGGAAATAAACAACCCATCCCTTTGATGACTAAGGCAATTGTTTAATGTTGATTTCATGAATTATACCATATAAGTGCACAGAGATAATCAGTTCTTATAATTTTTATATGAAATTTACGTAAAGTAGGCTTTCATGACTTGAAAACAGTAGAATAATTACTATAAATGATGGTAAGAAATATATTGAGTTATTATAATCTTACAACGGACGGTTCCTGGCTTTGGAGGACTAGATATATACAATAATTTTTAAATTAAATTAAGTTCCGTCATGCTTGACGGGGGCATTTACTAGTCATATACATAAAAAGCAAATGTCTGTCCATCCCCCTATTTATATCAGAATCGGCTTGACTTAGAGTTCTGAGTCAAACTGCATTGTGTTTCTATGATGCTGAAATCCCTCAGTAAAACTACTCACAACTCTGTCAAGGCCCAGGTTCGAACCCAGTAGCACAAAATACATTTCCATAAGAGATGTACGTAAAGTACATTTTCATGACATGACTTTCATGACATGAACTATTCTCATCATGATGTATTTCCACAAAACATCGCCTGCAACTGTGAAAACAGACTTGCACATTATGAGGACCTTAGCCATACAAATGGCAGTTGATAGGTCTGCTTCCATTGTATTGTGCCCTATTAGGAAAAGGAATTTACTAAGATATGTCAATATCAGTATTTTTCATTATTATTATTATTATATTAATTTAATGTTTGTTTTCCATGTAATTATGGTTTCAGCAAAAATCAAAGCAACCATCAACATTTTTACGACATCATAATTTACAGATTTCGCAGGCGAAATTTCATGTTTTATAGAAAGTATTGTTTAAATCTCGAGAGTACTCTACTGAATATTTTTAATGTCTTTGTATGCTTTTTTTCTCAAATAATCAGTTACGATCAGTTAATTACTTGGCTATCCGAGAGAATCCAATCCTCATCGGATCCGCCGATCATCAACGGGATAATGTAAAAAAGGATATGGGTACAAAGAAAGAAAAAGGGGGACATAACAATCATTTAGGAACGAGAAGTCAATGATATGCAGCAAATACTGTCCTTGACCGAATATAATCTGCAAGTATAGAAAGACGACATTTTAGAAAACGGGCATGATAGATGGTAATTCTTAAATATCTCCCCTCCTGTTGAATCCTGATAGTTACCTCTGCCATGTTAATAATATATCCACCCTCCGCCTGATAGTATTTACTTAATCTCACAAGAAACCCTTCCTGCTTGAAATTTCCTGATTTCTTTCATCACTTTTGATCCTCCATTGCTCTTATTTTTGCTAAATAATTAAAGGTATTCTTCTTAAGTTTGTCCATCCCTGGTTTTACTTCAAGATAACCATCTTGACTTCTGCTACACAAGTATAGATGGTTATCTATACTTCTTAAGCAGAAGTACTTCTCTCTCTCTCCAGTGAAATGCAATATGCGTCTTTTTACTTATTTTTATCTCATATTTTATCATATTACTTCTTGGTGTATGCATGATGTTAAAAGGATGCAAAGAACATCCATTTTGTGAGATCCTTATATTTCTTTGTATCTTGTTATTGTCATCTCTAATTAAAAAAATGCAAATCAAGCTTTTGTGTAAATTCAAATTTTTCCTGGATGCATTGTATTCCATTTCACTCTGCAATCATCCTTATTTTTACTAACACAATGAAATAAACTGTTCATCACTTAAGCTCCACATACATTTAAAATGCATATATAAGTTTACCATTCAATTGTATGATCATAACTTACTCTAGAGCATATAAAAGTCTTAATAATTTTCATATTGTTTTCAAATACCTGATGTTATTTATATTTCGACACTATTTTTACACCAAAACAATTTTTAAGGACCTTTTGTTTTTAATACTTCCAATATTGCCTGGCTGAAATCTGAAGCTAAACAAACATTTTAACCACAGGACAAACCCTATGCAGATTAATGTAGCAAATAATTGATTATCTTATGAAAGAAAATCATTTTAAATCTGCTGTTTTTCTTGAAAAATGTCCTACCCATTTTAAAATTGAGTTGGATAGGATTAGTTTGCCCTTGCAATATCACCAATAATAATGCTGCCATGTTAATAATATATCCACCCTCTGCCATTCTTTATGACCTGCTGAAGCCGCTCTGGCATTGATTGTATGACCCGAAGGCACACATGTGCTCCAATACTCTCCTATGCGTCCTCAATGTCCTCTAAGAGTTTGTTTGCATGTAAATGGCAATCCTTCTTCCTCGTTTCCCTCACCATTATACCTCTGATATTTCAGTGGGATTCAGGAGAGTTTTATTATTCAGCTCATTTTTGTCAACGGCATTTCAGAATGATGAAACATCCAAATATTCATTTTGTTTGAAAACGTTTTGTTCAAACAGGAGTTATGTTATAATTGGTAATATTCGAATAACAGCAATACTTCGGAAAGAGTCTTCAGGTTTAAAATATTATGACTTAATTTCTCCCTTGCCTTAAACCCTGCAAGCAATAAAAGTGAACTAAAATTCATTACCTGATTCAAGAATGGAATTAGTCATCAGGGGTACTGGTTGTTTACAGCCACAAAGTATCATTTAATTATCGAAATTCTCATATTTTCCAATCGAAATCAATGTTCAACGGCCAAAATAAGAATTTTCATTCAATTACACTCTATTTGGTGCTTGTTGCGATTTCTAATGGCTATTCTTTCTGATTTAATTCCCAAAAGAAATGAAGTCTTCAAGCGGTAGAAGTGAACTTTACATGTATTTCTTAAGGGAAAGGTTTTCCTTGTCTAGGATCAAACCGGGAACTAAAAGGCACATGAAAAATATCTGTTTGAGGAAAAGATGCAATAATGTGCCAATCTTGAAAGTTGAGAAACGTTTAGTTATAGAGATTTGAGGAAAATGAAGTTTCCCTCCCGTACTATCCCCACCCATCTCTCTTTCACCTCCGCCTATGATGTCATGAGAAATATAATGATCCATTAAACAATGAATGAATGTAAGACATAGGGATAAAACTAGCCTATGCATCAA
The DNA here is from genome assembly GCA_000376725.2 of Ladona fulva. Taxonomy (NCBI): domain Eukaryota; kingdom Metazoa; phylum Arthropoda; class Insecta; order Odonata; family Libellulidae; genus Ladona; species Ladona fulva. The sequence goes on along the minus strand of KZ309157.1, from coordinate 89,990 downwards.
TTCAGGACATTAATTATCACCTTGTCAAATTTCATCAAAATTGGCTGGATAGTTTTCACATGATTTGATTACAGACACAATTTTTATTGGTGTTTTGGATTCAGTATCACTCCTAATTACCATATCTACAACTTTTTTGAAATTTTATGCTGCTTAAAAACGGCTCCCTTACAGATTTCTTATAAGTATAGATTCACAGTCCATTATTATATACAAATCAAATGGGGAAGGGTAGTTGTGGAAAGGTTTCTAGGAAGGGGAAGAAGGGGTTGAGAAATATGTTAGCCAGTATAAAACTCTTCCTTTGCGACTTTGCTATCCGCGATATAGGAAAATAGACAACCATTTGTTCCGTCTTACACTGCCATCATCAAGACTCTCTATCTAGATCAGTTCATTCTCCAGCAGGTGACAATCTACTTTCACATTGTAACATCTCCCTCGATATCCTGGATTTTCATATTTTCTGATGAGTATAGTAATAACCCTAATCTGTATATAATTGATCTACACCTAAGGAGAGAGTAAGCCGTAATTTTTTAAATTTGTAGACACAATCCAAAGTATTGCCATTATTCAAATGTTACCAATGTTAAGTAATTGCAATATTTATTCCATAGTATTTCAGATTTTAAAATTATTAATAGGGGGACTATTAAGTAAAGAGAAATCGGAATCATAACCTTATGTATGACGAAGAAAAAATCAATGATTTACTTTCCACAGAATTTATTACTGCGACCATGGTTTCGGTGCAAATTTACACCATCGTCAGGCACTGAGGCTTCGGTACCCGGATATAGATAATAATAGTGCCATAATTTCAATACACAAGGGATGCAAAAGTTTATCAAAGGGAAGAATTTTCTAAATTCTAAATCAGGCTCTTTCTTAGTATGAAACCTTTCCAACACATCTTCCGTAAAGTGTCCATCCTCTCATGTGAGTGCCTCTGAAAGCCAAATACCAAATACAGTTATGTAGTGGGTGGGTGGGGTAATCTTACAGCATTCCCAGATTGTGAACTCTCTGTACCAACAGCACTATAAGATCAGAATAGATAAGACCAGAAATATATACCCGTTCGAATTTTTAGTAATCCGCTGTACGTTAAGTAGGTTTTCCTTACCTGCAGAGGTTGTTTCTTTTACAGAATTAAATTAGAAACAATGGTCCTACGAAATTGAGACATGTGTCACAAGAAAGGAAAATGATCATAGAATCTTATTTTATTCATAAAATATTGATATAGATCCAAAATTTTGATAAAACACATGGAAAGTTCGTGAAATTTTTAGGAAATAACACATCCATATGACAACTAAGGTCATTGTTGAATATTGATTTCATGAATTCTCCTATATGAGTACACAAGGATGACCAGTTCTTATATTTTTCTATAAGAAATCTTCATAAAGTAAGCTTTCATGTCTTGGAAACAGTAGAATGAATATTATAAATAATGTTAAGAAATATATCGAGTCATTATGATCTTACGACTTTCTGGCTTAGGAATCCTCCATTGCTCTTATTTTTGCTAAATAATTAAANTGTTCTGAGGGAGCTGGGATTACTGATCTCAAACCATAGTATAAAGGTGATCTTAGTGCTTTGGTGGGATAAGAGTACTTTCTAGGTTCTCTTGCCGTGCACCCACAACTTTCCCTTTTATGACCCTTACAGGATATTGGAGTGTTTAGGACTCCGCCAGATGGATGTAGGTGGTATGCTTTTGGCCCAATGCAGGCAAAATCTCGGTAGCATATGCCCAAAAAATTTTCAGCGAGTAAAAGTTACATTTCACACATCAATTTTGATTTGCTCATAATTTCATGCCATAGTTTTTCCAAAACCATTTATTACTACTGCTTGAATAGTACTACTGCTTTGAAATCCTTGTATAAAAATATCTTACACAATATAGCATGCAAATGAATGCTGAAAGTAAATGCAGTACTCACCGGATAATTATTTTTCGGCGGGAGTGTATATATTTATATTGTACACGATTATTACTACACTACATTTGCACAGTACAAAATTTACACTACGAGCTGGTTACGCTGAATGTCAGTAGTCCTTATATGCATAGTATGCCCGGAAGCTAGGAGCAGCACACAGGGCGACATTGCAATCCTTACATTTATAAATAGTTTCTTTTCGTTTCTTATGAGCTCTTGTTTATCTTTAGAATATGCTCAGTATTTAGCTATAATTGAATTTATAAGTTCCATCCTGAACGTAAGATTTCTGTGGTTCCCTCCATTTTGTTTTATAACATATGCGTAGAAAACTCACAAATCAAGCAGATTCCGGAATATTTTTTGATAGTATTTCTTCATTCTCTTCCTAGCTACACTATAGGATATCATGTATTGGTCAGAGAGGTCCACACCACCCATTGCATCATTAAAATATATGCCTCTGGATTCATCTTCATTCCACCCTTTGTTTCTTTCACTGACTTCATTTTTGCATTGTGAATACTGCTAAGTATATAAACCAATAACTTTTTTCAGAATGCCGCAATAACTTCCCCTTTTTGCAAGTTTGTATTCATTACATCTTTTGGAAGCTCCTTCCGATTGCAACGGACAGTTCCAACAGCATCCGTTTATAGTATAGTAAGTAAATAAAAAATTTCAGGGCTGCTATAATAATTATCTAAGCCTATCAAATACCCTTTATTCAGAAGCTTTTCTGATAAATTTAGCACTATTTTTGTAGGCTTTGTAAAGTTGTTCAAATCAACACCTTCTATTGCATTTTTTAAATCAGTATCCTTTCTAGTATAAATGATAAT
>KZ309157.1:53161-83082 GCA_000376725.2 Ladona fulva | reverse complement strand
GGGGGGGGGGGGAAATTAAATATTGTTGGGGTTGAACCCTGTGCTAAGTTTTCGAAACCCCAATGGTTAGCATCAGAATCATAGCATATATTTGGCTGAAACTTTAAGTGTTTTTTCCGTGAAAACTATTTCCCGTAAAACCCTAGTTGGGGGTATTTTGTCATTCTTGGCTCGAAATCTATCTAACTACCATGTTTTATCATCCAAATCGCTGGCGACACTGTACACGCTCCTTGTTAGTTTTGGGCCATACAGAACTTCAGATCTTTTTGTTGAGATCTCCCCTGTTGACTGTGGAGAAGTCCAAAATGATTGGGACCAAGGCTGTTTCTGAATTTGGAAAATTCTGCTCTTGGTAATACTTGATTTGGTGGAGTTCAAGAGAATGGAGACGATGTAGGACTTTCGGAAAAATTACTTTTTATTTGATGAATAAAAATTAAATAAAAATGCTACAAGCAAAGAATACAATCATATTTATCAAATGAGTTTGATAGAACTGAATCTTCTAGGGATAATGAAGAGACATTGTACTGGATGGACTTTAAAATATTTCTTATGGTTTTATTAGTCTCATTTCAGAAGGTTTTTGAGTTAAAATTCTCTTATGCATAGGTAATGGTTGTTCTTATTATCCTAAGATGTAGAAGAAAAGTGAGTACTGTAGAAAGGAATGACTTTGATAATTATTTAATTTGGTTTATGTGTTGGCTGTGAGTACCTTATTTTACATATAAAAGAATGCGTTTGATACAGCTTGGTGGTAGAAATCAGTCATAATTATGCAAATTTTCAGCTAACTCTCGGAATTGGTGTCTGAGTTTACAAGTTCTGCCTCCAAGATGGCAGCAGTAGCATTAGGCCTGACATGATGTGAAACCTATGGAACATAATACATTATTGTTTGGACTTCAATGAAATAATTTTAAAATATTATTTCAGTGAAATTATATTAAATGTATTTTTCATCTAACATCACTCACCATATACCTTTTCTTAACTCCTCTCCAACCAAATTTGGTGACATCTGTTGTACTGGGTGTGCTGGGTTCTTTTGCTCTGCTTGTTTTGTGCATGGCCTGGCTACAAATCATGTGCACTTTCTCACGAAGTTGGTGGTAGGAACCATGAACTACCTCTGGCCAAGGAAAGGAGCTCTTCTTTGGCAGTACCAGAGATCTCCCATGCACCAGTTTGATTGGATGAAACCCTGTGGACTCCTGCTGTGCTGTGTTAATTGCAAAAGCAGAAAGCTGGATGACACCAAATTGAGGGGGTCTGTATTGTAGGGTCTGGCCACAGTGAGAAGGCTTTCAGGAGATGATAATTGTTTCTGGAAGGGCATACTTCTGATATTGACAAATTTACTGAACTTATCTACCATTACGATCATTTTCATTATGTTTATCACATTTTTCATTTATTAATTTCTATACATCATGATGTTACAGCTTCTATGAAGGACATCTGTGTGCTAACATCAATACATGCACCAGTTTATCTAGTAGTAGTAGTATTGTTGAAAGTGCTTTGACATCTAAAGTCATTTTGCACATGGGATCCCACCGGGAAATAGATCACAGATTCAAACTAGAAATGTAAAAATATGTTTAGTTCATGGAATCATGTGTTTTGAGAGGAGCCTACGTGCAAATAATAATAATAAATCGTCTTTATTTATGGGCGAGATTGAGACTAATTAGTCTCTTCTTACATCTAACCCTTAGTCATTGTACACAGAAAGAAAGTATTGGGAGTTAAACTAAAAAGAAGGCAAAAAAAAAGGAACTAGTATATGGGTTTAAAAAAAAAACCTAAGTCTGCACTTAGGAAAAAATAAACTAAAACCCTGCAGGAAAACACCCACGTGAAGGGGGGCGTGAAAAACCTGCGAAACCTAAACAATCTTATAAGTTAAAAGTAATGTCCATTCTTTGGATNTAAAACCCTGCAGGAAAACACCCACGTGAAGGGGGGCGTGAAAAACCTGCAAAACCTACTGACAGTGGCGACTAAAAAATTTAAAATAAGAGGGGAAATTTAGTAAAAGAAAAGTGTCAGTAATAAAGCTGAAAAAAGGAAAAAAAGAAAAGCAGACAGAAAGAAATGCATAAGTTTACAAAAATTCTGACAAAAACAGATGTTGGATTTAAATTATAAGAAGTAGGCAGTAATATATGATAAATGAGAATATAAAAGGTAATACGAAAATATTGAATAAAGATGAAATATTGAATAATAAACTGAAAAAACAACAATTTACATAATACAACAACAATTATGAAAAACAATTGCAACAATTTACAGAAGAAATACAAATCAATATACCAATGGTATATTCTTCAACTTCTTCTTCAAGAGGAAATTAATAAAACATGAGGTAAATAATCACGAAAATTACAGTAAATTAAATAGACACAACAGCTTATTTCTAGCAATGGTAATGACAACTTCTCAGTCAAAATAGATAAAACATGAAGAAAATAGCACAATAAAATCAATACTACTGAATAATATCATACAATAATAGCCTTTCGATTACAATATATTCATTTAAATCTAAGCAAAGAAAAGTATTCTATGTATAGAGACAGAGAAAGCATCATGTGATCTGCATGAGAGGATCAGAAACTAAATACAAAGTTGTAATAGGTAGGGGAAATCTTCTTAGGACATAGGTAGAATAGTAGAATCAGGTATGCGAAAAGCAAAGATAAGGGAGAGACTTTGCTGTACTTGAAATATGCATTAATTGCTGATAGTAAAAGAATTTATTATCATTTCAGTTGTGACTTGGTTGAAGACGTGGAAGCTGAAGAGGGTGGAAAGTGAGATAACAATGATGGAGTTGAGGGGCTGACTGGATATTGCTTTGGTTGAGACAGACGAAACTTTTGCTTTGAAGATAAATGAAGTATTGAATGTAAACAGTTAAAGGATTTTTAATAAATTAATAATGTTTTGTTACATCGTACGTTCTTCGAAATTCTTTGAATTCCTTCCCAGGCATCCCTTTTCAGACAAATTACTCCATTTATCGGCGTATTCTTGAGCGTTTTTATGAGTTGTCAGGGAATATAAAGAATCTTCGTCAGTCCTATTTCAGCACCTTGCCTTTTCCGTTTTCTTAACTATAAATATATCCTAATACGAAACTCCTGAAATCATGTCATGCAGGTAATAAGTGCACCAGTGCAATAAGCAGAACCAGATCACACCGATGTCGTCCGAATATTTTTCAGTAAAAGACGCCAAGAGGACAGTAATCATTAATGACAGAATAATACAGCGAAGAAATTCAATGAAATAACCCTTAAATGATGAATAAGAAAACAAAATGTAAGTAATATCTTACAAAACAAATCCATAATTTGCCTAAAATAATACAGACTAGCAACCATTATACACAATATACCTATGCATTATGAACTAAAGAAATATTATTATAACAATATTCTAAATAAAGGTAATTAAAAATGTCCGCTCTATGAGCAGGGGCAGCCTCGAATAGCTGCCCCTGGTGCCCCTGGCTCTCAAGTATAGTTTCCGTATTTCTGCTAGGTTGCAGATGAGCCACCTCCATGCGACTTTCTTGCATAGATTTTCTATGATTGTTTTATCCTCTAGGCGGCAGATTTGATTTTGCCGCGGATTTTCGATTTAATTTTGCGTTGTTCTCATGTTGCGTTGTGTTAACATGTTGTGATATTAGCTATTTGCTCAGTATTACATTTTCTTCATTTTGAAATTTTTCTCCCTTATTTACCCTCACGCACCTTATCTCCGCTACTACTCGAGAGGGTTTCTTCTAAACCGATCGAACCCCGCAGGGGTGAGCCTGGTCTGCACGATAACTCAAAAACTATTTCTACTATCAAGATCTTTTGCATGCCTTTTAATAATTACATTCTCTATTAGATGAACCTCAGATATTGATGGAATTATTAACTTAAACAATTTTTATTGTTAAAAGTGAAGGAATTTTTTTCATCAAAATCGAAATTTTCATTTTAAAAAGAGCTTGCGTTTTCATAATTTTAAAAAATTGATTAATTTTAGAGGTTCATCAAATACATAATCTTATATTCTATAAGAATAAGATTTGTTTTCAAAATTTAAACGGAAATTGTAGACGCTAGAATGCACATAAATTGGTAACGCTTGCGCGAACGCCATATAGATATTCTATGATATATACGATAAATTTTGTTAATCTTCAATGAAAAATTGTTTTACGTACTGTCAAAGGGACAATATAGGTATGCATTAGCTTTGAAAGTTGTATATTTTACCGTTTTCCTCAAAGAAATTTCCAAAAAAACTCTGAAATTTTGCCCTTCTAAACCAGGCGCCCCCCTTAAAGCCCTTAGTTAGTTAGGCTTAGTTTTAAAATATCGAAAAGGAGGACAGGTAGGAGGAAACTTTTCAAGGAAGGACAGAACCGACGAAAGAAGGACTGTCTTCCCTAAAGGAGGACGATTGGTCACCTTAATTACAAAAATATTCAACTACGTCTTGAAAGATTTTAACATAAAACTATCAGCATAAATAACTTACCCAAAGATTGAAAATCTCGACGGGGGCAAAAGAATCGATGAAAACTTCAATGAACTAAATATTAACTCAACAACATTTAGAAAGCTTCCCAAAATATCTATACATACGACGAGTATGCAAATAAAGTCAGTTTACAGCTTACAGATTTCGTCACGTATGAGACAAGTTTACTGACATCTCCTAACGAACAATAAAACTAGTAGAGAGGTCTCTTCTATCTCTTATTCCACTCTTTTCCTCTTTACTCCACATTAACGTTTGTCGTTTTTCTTAGGTGATATCATATTTTGATTACATGTTTTTCCTTTCCCCGGGAAGTAAACGGGTTTGAAGTGCTGTATCAGAAAAAGGGAACGTTTCCTCTTAAATTTCACAAAAAGATGGACTTAATAATATGTAGCGATTAGGGGGAGCCATTTTTTCGTACAGTATATCGTTCAAAGATTTGGTGTGAGGTTGCCATGCGTTATAAGTGGCAACGAATTGGGTAAAGGAGCTGTGAATAAGTTATTTTTTGTGAATAAGCTTTGGAATTTGGTATGTATAACGAAATTATTAACATGTTGCAAATTATAGATATTTAGTATTCATTTTGTCATGTATTTTATCTCAGTTGTAAATTGGTCTTAAACCGTAAATTTACCTAATTAGGTGATCCATGAACAAGTAAAAATGTCCGTTTTGAACGATCAAGATTTTAATCGACCATTAAAAGAAGCGCTGTTGGACGCTTTAGAATGTATTCTTTCTCCGGTTCAAGAGGTCATGAAAGCTGCCGAGGAACGAGCTAAAGTTCTTGAAGTTACTGAAGGTAATCTCACTTATAAGCATTTGTCATAATGGTTGCTGTATTGCCATTACTTTTATCTACTGATATTTCAGACTATGGTATTCAGCTATTACAAGTAATGATTGACCCCGGGTACAACATTGCTATGAGGCAGTTAGCTTCAGTAATGTTCAACAGATACATAGAATGTCATTGGACCACGGCCGCGGAATCGTTCCAAGAACCTGAAGTTCCAGAAGAATTGAAAGAAAACATTAAGCAGATTCTGCCTCTGGGTTTGAAGGAATCTGCATCCAAGGTTATCTACCAGGCATTACCTCATTTGTCTTTTATTCAGAGAACTATTTTTACCAGTTAATGAATTTATTGTTTATATTTTTAGATACGTACGTCTGTAGCTCATACAATAGCAACAATTGCGTCTTTCGACTGGCCAGATCAGTGGCCAAATTTGTATGATGCACTTTTAGCTCATCTGACAAGTGGTGATGAATGGGCTGTTCATGGTGCTATACGCGTTATAAGGGAAATGTGTAAAACGTTGAATCATCATATTTGCGTGGTCTCGGAAATTATTTTACGAGAGATGAATGAAATTGTGAAAAACGATCAGGTGAGTTATTTTTAAGTATGTCGAGTTACTTTTCTTTTTGTGACATTTTTCGGCTTAAATGTCTTAAATAATGAATCTCTACAGAAGAGGAAATCCGTGGTTTATTCATAATCAGTCTGCTTATTTTTTTACATTTAATATTTAAGATTACCTGAGCGTTATTATTAGATTACCTGTCCTGAATGTTTGCAATGTAAATTAAATTTAAATCTTATTTAAATGTGTTAGTTCAAATCCTAAATTATTTTACTTCCTTCTTTGCAAAATTGTAACATTGTATGTGGTTTTTCTCGTAAAGCACCATTGTAATAAATTAATTTTAATTCGAGAAATGTATAATGTGTTTATTTCTAAAGTATGCCTCTCTTTGATGTGAAATAAGTGAATTATTATAACGTTGAAACTCATTAATTTTACATTTTCACCCATAAATGGCTGTCCTCTTAAGAATTGAAAGTTAGCGAATTTCCTTAGAAACTAGTTAAACTGGTTTTCTGAAAATTTAAAAGTATTATCCTCTTTGTGAAACTTAAATTCTGTACATTCTTTGTCATAAACTTAAGTTGCCAATATTCCTCCCATTCACACAAAGGTAAATTGCTATGCATTTAATTTGAATATAGGTGGATGGTTTGTCGCCATAAAAATCTGGAAAGTTATGAAGATCAATGTTAACCATTTGTTTTAAAGTTCATTGAGATTTAGGCATGAATTGATACATGGTATGCTTGTTGAAGTCAATAATTGATTTAACCGTGAAACTTTACTTGGAAACCTAGATAATATTTAGATAATTTAATAAAATACTAGTTTGAAGATAATCAGTAATATAATTTTAAGTTACAAGAGCTGAATCTGAGTGTTTTAAGTGCAAGAAGTCTATTGATAATAAACCATGACTTTACTGTATTGTATTATTTAAGTGGAATAAAATACAGAATCGTTTTATGTTATGTTATGGAAAGGGAAAGTATGTTAGGGAAAGTAGTTTAGAAGTGAAGTTTTTATCAGAATAAATTTGTTGAAATTTTTGAAAATCTTCTGTGATAAATTTTTCTTATAACTTTTTGTTATTTATTTAAGTAGTGTCTGTAGTGAAGCATTATAAATTATAATATATATATTCTTCCTAATGTGTAAAGTTTTAATGCAGAATAAATACTTTCATCTATGTATGTGTTATTTTTACAAGTATAAAGATCTTTTGTTGTTGAACGGGAGTTTGCTGTAAAAATATCATTATTTTCTTCCAATCTTGGTGTTTGTTTAATTTTAATTTGAGCATAAACTGACAATAATTTGCCAATGGATTAGTGTTCCATGATGTTTCATATAGGAAGTGCCAAGGATGATTAACTTTTAAGAAACTTTTTTTGTTACAAATCAATGATTGAATCCTAATATTTAAAATTTTATAATTGCAGAAGTTTTCTCCAAGGATAAGAAGTAGAGCAATTGAAGTGTTTATCTCATGTGCCACCATAGTGCTCTATGAAGTCAAAATCCAGAAGCAACTTTCTCCACTAAAAGAGGTCATAAATCAAATACTTCCCAACTTTTATGAGGCTTTGGTAAAGGTTCTTTTAATGCAAGAAGGATCACACATAGACATGAGGATGAAAACTCAAGTAATTAAAGGTAATTTATGCTCAAGTTATTATTTATATAATAATCAAAGTTAAATTTAAACATAAGTATCTTACATTTCTATGAACAAAGGCAGGGTCCCTATAGATTGAAAGTCATTAGTTAGAAAATGTCATGCTTGTTTAAAAAAGTAGATTAAAGGATGAGCCAGGAAATTGTGGACCCATCTCATTGACTTAAGTTTTCAGTATAGTAATGGAGCATGTTAGCTAACTCATGAAATTCTTAGTACTGTTGTTTCCTCGGTAAGAGGAAACATGATTTAGCTCATATTTAAAGTTGGCATAAAAAATGGCTATTAGATCACTATGTAAGTAAATGATCTGTAATTAATTTCTTGGAAAGAAAAAATTGCATCAGAATTACCATTCTTCTTGAAAAATTTGTGATGTATGTATTGGTGCACTCTGTAAACACTATCAGATGCTCCCTGGTGGAAGCATTATGGAGGAAATTGGCAGCATAAGTAATGCCATCTATTCGGTGCTGACAGCTAACTAGCTAAGCACTTATCTTTTTTAGCTCCTAGCTGTTTGCGATTTAAGCAATGTGATTGGTTAAGCTGATTTACTACCAGTTCAACGAAAACAATCTTAGCGTGTGGTTGAGCGAGTTTTGCTGTGTTCCAAGTTCCTTTCGTTGGTGTTTCTTGCGGTCTTTGGAAACGGTGTGCTTCCTTTGACTAAAAGTTGGTGCACAGACTGAAGTGATGGGGAAACCAAGCAGATCATGCTGTGTCAGGGGTGTAAGTCGACTCAGACAAAGAATCCGAATTTGATATTCAAAATATATTTGATTTTGTGTATGCAATGCAAATCATACTACATTTATCTTCTGTTATATCCAACAGAAAATAAAACCCAATAATCTAAAAATCTGAATCGTTCACTCCTTTCAAGTTATTTAACCATTTTGTCTTACAGGAAGGCTGCTATTAAAATTAGGTAAATTAAAACGTTAGTAATCAGGTTATTAGAAAAAATGTTTCATTTCTCAGTATCCAACTCTTATTTCGTTAAATGCTTGGTGGGATAAGCGGGATATTTTAGTTTTCCTTGAGAAATTGGATATTTTGAATATATTAATATTTTTTAGTGAGGCAGCTTTTCTTATTACAGTTGAAAGCCGTTGTAACTGCCAGAAAATGTTGTTTTTATAATCTCAATCACAAAATTGAATAAAAAAAAGCATAATAGCACCTCAAAAGAGAAATACTTTGCAGTGATTCCCAAGGTTTGAAAAGAGAGATTACGTAGACGACTAAAGGGCGAAAATTTTTGAATTCCGATTACTGCCAAAAGGCAGTGAATCGCTTTGTAGTTAGCTGTCGGCACCACCTGAGGGCAGCGCTAACGCGAGCCTCACTGACAGTATGGAGCTTTCACCAGGGTGATCAGATGACCTTTTTCATTTCTCTGGCCCAGTCTTCATTGTCATGTTTTTAATCTTTAACATGAACTTGCTCACCCTTACACTTATTTCCCTCCACATTATTTTCCCACTTCTTGTTGATTGATCCTTATAATAGCAGCTGGCCAATCTATTGGCCCTTGGCCATGGGCTGTTCCCTCTTCTACATATACTTTTATAAACACTTTTTCTGTATCTGTGATACCTCTTTATCACTGTTGATGAAATTTCTAAATAACTAAGTAATATGCATTAATAAAAAAATTGTGGTTTTTCTACTGTTGCTTTTCTGAGGTTGCTGAATGCTTAGTTGCAATGTAAGCTCCTGCATTCTCATTTGACTTTGTATTACATAGTAGTAATTAGTAAAATAGTTGTAGTTATTAGTAAAATTAGCTGAAAAGTTTATTATATGCGGAATATGTAATCGGGTCTCACACTATAAGTGTTCCAACTTAAATGAAATCACTTTAAAGTTCTTTCGGAGAATATGTCAATTATTTGAATGTGTGCAATGTGCCAGCTTGACCGGCATTGGGAAATATCAAAAATGGCAGCCAACATTAATATACTGAAAAAACAGTTTGAAAGTATAAAAAGTAAAGTCTTTCATGGATCTGAATATATAGTAAGAAATGACTGTGATTCGTACAATGATACTCAAATTGCGAAGGATACTTTGGTCTCCATCTCACCGAAAAACCAGTGAGGCAGATAAGTGTTAAGACATAGAGCAAGAAGTTAGGGGTCCTGTCCAACAAAGCAGCTTCCCAGTTATCCAGCGAGTTCACAAAACAGAAGAAAATGTTTCAACTGAGGATTTGGAAAACAAGGATGGTATCACGAAAGTGACACACAAAAGTAGGTGACGGAATAATACGACAAATAAATCAGTCTTCGAATCCGAAATGCCGTCTCACCAAACAAAGTTTATTGGTATTCCACGCCGTTTCTGGCTGAAGATCTTGCGGGTGCAGAACAATACCATGAGTGAGGATATAAAAATGCATCTTGCAAAAAAGTTTCCTGGTAAAGATTCCTTTTGCAAAAAAATCTGGGACAATGAGCAGTTCTGCACCTTTAAAGTCGGAACTGATATAGCCCTTTGTAAAGAACTTATGCAAAGTTCTGTATGGCCTCATGGAGTAGCAGTGCGACGTTTCTTTTATAGGAGCCAATCTAGACCAAGCTGTCCCACCCCCCAAAGCATGGACAATGTAATGTCTGGTGAACTACATGATGATAAAGGCTCCTATGTTCAAGTAAGCAGGCGATTGGATGGTGGTTGGCCAAAATAAATCACGGAAGAGAGTGCTAAAGCGTTGAGTGAAAATTGTGAAATCACCACACAGTCAAAAAACGGAATTTTCAGGCCAAACACAATGTGACTAGGGAATGGTAATAATTTCAATGGAAGAAATTCCTCTGAAATTTTTTCTAGTAATGTAATTACATCTTTCGCAGTAGTAGTGATTCTGTGAATAATTTGACCATCTTGCACTTGAATATTCAGTGTTTAAGGCATAAACTATCTGAACTGGAAGTTCTAATTGATAGTGATAAGCCAGATATCATCTGTCAATGCGAACATTGGCTCAAAAGTGATGAGATATCCTCTTATAACCTACCTGGGTATTCTTTAATTGACGCCTTCTGTCGTTCTACATACAAAAATGGTGGAGTAGTGGTTTTGTGAAGTGTAGTCTTTCATCAATGGCTGAAGTTCTTCTGTGTCAAACTGCATCAATTGAGCGTGATATTTAGTATACCTTAGTTAAGTATAGGTGATATTTTTTTCTTTATATGTACCTGGTATCGTTCACCTCAAGGTGACTACCTTGTTTTTTTCTAAAAATGTTATTGATATTTTAGAATCAATCAATCACTCACTGGAAAACTTCTGTATGATTGTCACTGGCGATTTAAACATTGATCTCCTTTCAAATAATTGTATACTAAGAGATTTCCTGTACCTTCTACTATCTTTTAACCAACAACCTCATATAAATGAGCCAACTCGCAGAACAAGCCACTCTGCAGCCTCAATTAATAATATTTTTTCAAATGCTGGACAAAATTTTGTTGCATCCAAGGTTAAAGACTCAAATATTTCTGATCACCTCCCCATCACTGCAACTTTTTCTGCTACTTGTTTTATGCCTACTATAGCTTATTCATACTGACCTTTCTCTGAATCAAATATTTCCCATTTCTTGTATCTTTTAAACCGGAAAAAATGGTCCAATGTATACGATCTTGATGACTTTGATGTTAGTTTTTCTAAATATATGTTTTATTTCGACATTGCTTTTCCCAAAAAAGAGAAAAAGCTACATAAGACACAGCACAAGAAATCTTGGATCACAGATGAGATTTGGTGGATGTCTTCTTTGTTAAAAGATGCTCCAAACAAGTGTAAAGTTAATAATGATGTACAAATGAGAGAGTCATATTTCTCTCTTAAAAGATATTATAGGCAAACTATCAATAAGGCAAAACACTCATTTAATGATAAAAGAATTCTGAATGTAGACAATAAAACAAAGGAAATCTGGAAAGTTATTAAGGAATCAACTGACTCGTGTAGATCTCGATCAATCTCCAGGATCAATGACTCTTCTGGAAATTTTATATCTGATTTCTCACTCTTGGCTGATAAATTTATGGAATATTTCTTATTGGAAAGTAACCCTCCCTCGAAATTACCAAATGTGAATCAATATTCTGCTCACCCAAAAGTGTGTAGCTCTCTATTTCTTTTTCCATGCACTGATAATGAACTTGACATTATTTTTCATAATTTAGGATCTAAACTTACTGCAGGTTTAGATGAAATTCCATGTAGAATAAGAAAGAACTCATTCAATGTTATTAAACTACCTCTTCTTTATCTTATTAACGAATCTTTAAGGCTGGGAGTGTATCCTTTACCACTTAAGTCTGCCAAAATAACTCCACTCTACAAGAATAAAGGAAGTAATCATGATTTTAAATTATTTAGACTAATCTCAATTATTAATCAATTTGGCATAATTTTTGAGAAAGCTTTTTATAATCGCTTGGTTCCTTTTCTTGAATCACATCACATATTACCTAACTTTCAGCATGGCTTTAGGCAAAAAAGATCTACATTTACTGCTACTTTGCAAATTGTTGACAAAATTCAGTCAGCATTAGACAACAAACATGAAGCACTGGGTATGTTTTTTGACGTCTCAAAAGCTTTTGATAGTATTAACCATAGTTTGCTCCTACAAAAGCTTCTTTTATATAGTATAAGAGGTAACTCTTATCATTGGATTGAATCATCTCTACAGGGGAGGTGTAACAATGTTGTACTGAGTGACAGTGGTACCATGTATGTATCTCATAGCAAAATTGCACTGCAAATGGTCCCTCAGGGATCTGTTCTTGGGCCAGTGCTTTTCCTCCTTTATATTAATGACTTGCCAGAACACCTACAATCAATAGATGGAATTTGCCCAATCTTTTATGCAGATGATACCAACATTATTCTGACTGATAATAATATAGACAGTATAGAATCTAATGTCATATTAGTAGCAGATGTAATCAATAAGTGGTGCTATGAAAATAGACTAAGTTTGAATGTTGAAAAGTCTCTATTACTATATTTTGCCTATAAAAATAAGTTTCACAATTTCAGTGTTGCAATTGAAAATCAGGTTATTCCACAAGTCCAGGCGACAAGATTTTTAGGGACAATAATAGATAGCCAGTTGTCATGGCTGGAACATATTAATACTTTAAGGGTGTGTGTGGTTTAGAAGGGCAAAATTTAAGAGTTTTTTGGAAATTTCTTTTAGGAAAGCGATACAATATACAGCTTTATAAGCTAATACATACCTCATACATATATCATAGGATATCTAGAGGGTAAAATTGATTGTGGCAGGCTTGATCTTATGGAAATCCATATGGAAAGGATGGTATAAATAAAATTACAATTACTCTTTTCCACAGGTGTATTTACAGAAGTAAAAAACACGACCGGTTTCGGCGCAGATTGGCCATCATCAGGTCATGATCAGGTCAGCATCATCTGATAATGGCCGATCTGCACCAAAACCGGTCGTGTTTTTTACTTCTGTAAATACACCTGTGGAAAAGAGTAATTGTAATTTTATTTATACCATCCATTTTATATAGTATTTTTTTTTTGTTCACGCAGGTGTTGCCAATTGGTGTGCATTCTATCGTCTACAATATCCGTTTAAATTTTGAAAACAAATTTTTTTCTATAGAATATAAAATTGTCTATTTGATGAATCTCTAAAGTTAAATAATTTTTTAAAATTATAAAAATGCCAGTTCTTAAAAATGAAAATTTCGATTTTGATGANAAAATGCCAGCTCTTTAAAATGAAAATTTCGATTTTGATGAAAAAAATTCCTTTAACAATAATAATTGTTTAAATTAATAAATTCATCAATATCTGAGGTTCACCTAATAGAGAATGTAATGCTCTATAGGCATGCAAAAGAAATCTTGATAGTAGAAATGGTTTTTGAGTTATTGTGCACACCAATATCAAAAACACTGTTTCTAGAAAAACGAGTTTAAAGTTTTTGTTATGAATATATACCATAAAGAATAAACTTACGATCGTTAACTGCTTATCTAATATACCTAGTGCATATAGCAAACTATTTGCATCTTTATAACAGTCATTTAGCTCCATTTTTTATCTCTACGAATTATTCGAGCCTCCATCGCACTTCTCAAGCCTTGGTGCTCCTGCCTTGCCAACCTCTTGCGGTCATAAATGTCGGCGTTAATGTTGAATTGCTACCCCATTTCTATGTCTAATTATTCCAATATGTTAGTTACAGTAGAGTAACATTTATATAAAACATCTGCAGTTATGTGGGTAATTTTTTGCCGGAATCAGGGTGTTATGGAACCAGGCGCCAAACAGTTGATCTCTTGTTGGTATTTTGTGTATGCTCTTCAATAAGTCTTTCAGCAAGTGCACTGAAAACTGTTGAAAATTCTATAATCTTTTTAAAATGCGTTAGATAACAACCCATGCTTTCATTAGTAAGAGTTTATAGTTTCCTATCAGTTGCACTTTCTACCAGTTTTTCTTCTTTTTACTCTGCTTATTGATTGCTGTAAAACTTGCGTTCCGGGGTCTTATTTCACGAAAACTTTGGTACTTTCTTCCTTTCAGATAAGAAATCGTAAGGCTCAACTAAAAACAAGAGAAACTATGACTGAAACATTCAAAATTTTCTCTTAGACTGGCTCCACTTAGAAAGAAGAAAAGGAAGAATCCTTGCAGCGAATCATACTGCGCCTAAATTTTATTACATCAAGGTATCTCTGGACCTATCTTATTACAAGAGAGAAGAAACAGATGCCCTCAAAACATAAATAGTGTAGAAAAGAATACCCAACAATCATATAATCTCCTAAAACTCTGAGTTGAGACACTGAGCTGAGGCGAGATTTTCTTTTCATTCTCCTAACTGCCCAAAGAGCAAAACCATGTAGTCAAAGCAGTTGTTTACTGGAACAAAATCTAGACAAAGGGTACATTTGTGACTCATATGATCAAATAAAAAAGGCCTCATAAATTTTCAAAACGAATTTCAAAGATCAGTATGATGTACAGAGTGCCGCATCTCAGCATCGGTACCACATATAATATATAACATGTATTTTACCAAAATTTGCACCTAAGAGTTAAGTTGTAAGTTTAAGGCACCCGAAGTATTCTTAAAATATGAAGGGTCTAAGCCATAAAACATCTGTTCCTCAAGTACCTGCTGANATTAAATAAGTTCATTCATTATGCAAAGAGGAAATCATCTGAAACATGCATTGAAAAAATTGTCATTAGTCCAAATTCAGGACACCACGTACACCATAACAGAATATACCATGGATGAAGTCTTATTTGTAGATGAAGTATTATTGCCTATAAAAATAAATTTCTCAATTTCAGTCTTGCAATTGAAAACCAGGTTATTCCACCAGTCCAGGCGACAAGAATTTTAGGGACAATAGTAGATAGCCAGTTGTCATGGCTGGAACATATTAATACTTTAAGTAATAAATTTAGCTCCATCTGCTACCTCATTAGAAATATTAGGAAAACTGTTTCTCCAGAAGTGCTATTGTTCTTATATTTTGGTGGTTTTTATTCCCAGATTATGTTTAGTATCTGCTTCTGGGGTTCTTCACCCCATGCAGATGTCAGATTACAGAAAAGGGCCATAAGGTTAATATACAATGTGAGACACATTGCTCCAAGCCATCCACTATTTCATAAATTAAACCTTTTGCCAGTCCCCTGTTTGTACATATTAGTTATGGTTTTGTACACCAGAGTGAACATATCAAGTTTTAAGAAAAACAATGATGTTCACAGTTATGGAACACGTGAGAACAAGGACCTTTATAGACCTTTTGTGAGAACGAGAAAAACTGCTCTAGGTCCCAAATCAGTGGGACTTACATTGTACAACAAACTAAATGACAACATAAAAGAGTCCTGCTCTTTGATTTGCTAGTTTTGGTCTTTTCCTTAACAGTGTTTTTAAGTCAGCTACCACAGGCATATGCGGTCCAGCTGATAAAGCATCCATCTAGACATAACATCTATTAAACAGGTGAAAGATGAATCTGGAACAGTACTACAAGAGCCAGCAAAAGTACTATAGAGGTGGAAGGAGTATTTTGAGACATTATTAAATGAAGAAAATCCAAGAGAAATGTTCCAGGATAGAGATGCAAATGAAGTAGTTGTGCAAGATATTTTCTGGAAAGAGGTGAAATGTGCATTAAGAAAGATGAAAAATGGAAAGG
This sequence comes from Ladona fulva, assembly GCA_000376725.2. Lineage (NCBI taxonomy): Eukaryota > Metazoa > Arthropoda > Insecta > Odonata > Libellulidae > Ladona > Ladona fulva. The sequence goes on along the minus strand of KZ309157.1, from coordinate 67,230 downwards.
TATTTGGTTCAGATCAAATCCTAGTTGAAGTTTTGAAAAGCTTGGGATATGAGAAAATTTACATTCCAAGGGATTTAATGGGAAAGATTTTACACCAAGAATAAACACCAGATGAATGGAGGAGGGATTTAACTGATACACACAATGAAGATATGGGAAAGGACCATCAAAGGAAGGCTACGCTTGAAGACAGAGATATGTTATGAACAATTTGGGTTTATGCAAGGGAGAGGAATGACTGATATAATATTTGTGTGAATGCAATTGATAGAAAGATACAGAGAAGTACAGTCTGAGCTGTATATGATATATTTATTGACCTCGAGAAAATGTATGACAGAATCCCAAGGCAAGAGATATAGAGAAGTATGAGAGAAAAGGGAGTTCCAGAAAAGTACGCAAGGATAGTAAAGGAGATGTCTGAAGGAACAGTGACACAAATTAGGAGCAGTGTGGGAAAGAGATTTCCAACAAAAGTTGGACTTCACAGAGGATCAGCTCTCAGCTCAGCATATCTCTTAAAACTGTTTAGATGCCACAGTAAAGACCAACACCCTGGAGCATGCTATGTGCAGATAATGTCATCCTCTGTGATCAGGCCCAAGAAAAACAAGAGGTGAAGATTGGAGGAAGGCTATAGAAGAAAGAGGGATGGAGATCAGCAGGTCAAAAACAGAATAAATTACAACAGAAAACATAGAAGGCCTAATTGTAAATCTTAAAGAGAAACCTCTTAAGATCATTTAGGAAATTCAAGTATCTCAGATCTAATTTAGTGAGCCATGGAGGTTTGGAAATACAACACAAGATAACTGCAGATGGTTGAACTGGAGGAAAAATCAGTGGAGTACTATGAAATGGAAACGTGAACTGTAACATGACAGGAGAGTTATTCATGTCTGTTGTAAGGCCTGTATGCTGTATAAGGCGAAGTATGGCCAATTACAAGGAATAAGGCCAATTACAATTACATAAAAGAAAGCTGGAAGTAGCTGATATGAGAATGCTGCATTGGATCTATGGAGTGACAAGAAAATAGGGTAAAAAATGAGTATATCTCAGGAACTTTGAAAGTAGGACCAATGAACAATAAGGTTCAAAAAGTAGACTGCATGTAATGATATGGAAATCTGCAGAGAAAAAATATATATATACACACACACATATATGGGTAAAAGATGCTTTCATACTGCAAGCTAAATATAGAATAGTTAAGGTAAGGCATTAAACACCACAGTGGCTGTTTGCGACACTTGCTAATCTAAATCTATCCCTTAGGCTCAAAGAGGACACCAATTAGGAAAATATCATATAAGATAAATTAAGTAAGGAATAAATATACACCATACTGCCAAAATATACATCCATACACCATCTGCCGTGCACCATCAGCAGTTAGCTGCATATACAAATCTAAAGCCATCCATAGGGTTTAACCCTTTCGCACTCACGGCTATTTCCGTTTTCACTCCCAGAAGGCTCACGCCTGATTTTTGAAAATGTCAGTTATTTAAAAAATTTTTTTTGCAAGTCTACCTCTTGACCTAAGATGCTGAAATTTTGAATATGTATTCAAAATATATTGCTATTTAAATAAAATAAATTTTAAAAAGTCATATTTATTTTTTTATAGAAAATGATTGAACAACAAATTTGTTTTTTTTTCAGATCAAAAAATAATTTTCCAAGTTATATAACTGCACAATCTCTAGAGTTATCATTATTTTGCATGTACATAATAAAAGAGGATATATTTTAGTCTCTTAGACTTGAATATGACCTACAAATTTCAATTTATTCATGATATGTAAAGCTCAATGTTAAAAGGAAAATTTCATCCTGTCTCACTTGTGCTCGGCTAAACACTCCCCATGCAATCCTTTATTGTATCCAGAGCTGCGCCGTCCTATGGGTGCACTACACCCTGGTGGCGACATCTTAGGGGCATTAGAACAGTAGCCAACTTTTGCTATTATTACAACAACATTATTTGTTGTTTCCTAAGTGATGGACTGGACTTATCTAGGAAAAATTGTTAGAAATAAAGATTGGCAAATATTTAGATTAAAGAATTATGTATAACTTAAGACGAGAAGGAAATATTTGTGCAGTGGATTTAATCGAAGTTATTTATGATGCAATACATTTTTATTAGACATACAAATTTAGTTTCCATAAATAGATTTCATACAAATCATATAATTTAAGTTACGCTCATTATGATGATAATGTTGCTCGAAGGTAATTAGAACATTCCGTTTAAAGAAATGTTAGGAGCATCGCAAGCGGCTCCTGTAGCTTACACCCATTTAGAAGGACAGACCTTATTTTAAGAAAGACATTGATGGAAATGTTGAGTATATGCGATGGTAGCTCTAATGTATGAGTTATAGACAGTGCAGATAGAATGAATTTTATGGTATTGTACACCAGAGTGAACATATCAAGTTTTAAGAAAAACAATGATGTTCACAGTTATGGAATATGTGGGAACAAGGACCTTTTGTGAGAACGAGAAAAACTGCTCTAGGTCCCAAATCAGTGGGACTTACATTGTACAACAAACTAAATGACAACATAAAAGAGTCCTGCTCTTTGATTTGCTAGTTTTGGTCTTTTCCTTAACAGTGTTTTTAAGTCAGCTACCACAGGCATATGCGGTCCAGCTGATAAAGCATCCATCTAGACATAACATCTATTAAACAGGTGAAAGATGAATCTGGAACAGTACTACAAGAGCCAGCAAAAGTACTATAGAGGTGGAAGGAGTATTTTGAGACATTATTAAATGAAGAAAATCCAAGAGAAATGTTCCAGGATAGAGATGCAAATGAAGTAGTTGTGCAAGATATTTTCTGGAAAGAGGTGAAATGTGCATTAAGAAAGATGAAAAATGGAAAGGTATTTGGTTCAGATCAAATCCTAGTTGAAGTTTTGAAAAGCTTGGGATATGAGAAAATTTACATTCCAAGGGATTTAATGGGAAAGATTTTACACCAAGAATAAACACCAGATGAATGGAGGAGGGATTTAACTGATACACACAATGAAGATATGGGAAAGGACCATCAAAGGAAGGCTACGCTTGAAGACAGAGATATGTTATGAACAATTTGGGTTTATGCAAGGGAGAGGAATGACTGATATAATATTTGTGTGAATGCAATTGATAGAAAGATACAGAGAAGTACAGTCTGAGCTGTATATGATATATTTATTGACCTCGAGAAAATGTATGACAGAATCCCAAGGCAAGAGATATAGAGAAGTATGAGAGAAAAGGGAGTTCCAGAAAAGTACGCAAGGATAGTAAAGGAGATGTCTGAAGGAACAGTGACACAAATTAGGAGCAGTGTGGGAAAGAGATTTCCAACAAAAGTTGGACTTCACAGAGGATCAGCTCTCAGCTCAGCATATCTCTTAAAACTGTTTAGATGCCACAGTAAAGACCAACACCCTGGAGCATGCTATGTGCAGATAATGTCATCCTCTGTGATCAGGCCCAAGAAAAACAAGAGGTGAAGATTGGAGGAAGGCTATAGAAGAAAGAGGGATGGAGATCAGCAGGTCAAAAACAGAATAAATTACAACAGAAAACATAGAAGGCCTAATTGTAAATCTTAAAGAGAAACCTCTTAAGATCATTTAGGAAATTCAAGTATCTCAGATCTAATTTAGTGAGCCATGGAGGTTTGGAAATACAACACAAGATAACTGCAGATGGTTGAACTGGAGGAAAAATCAGTGGAGTACTATGAAATGGAAACGTGAACTGTAACATGACAGGAGAGTTATTCATGTCTGTTGTAAGGCCTGTATGCTGTATAAGGCGAAGTATGGCCAATTACAAGGAATAAGGCCAATTACAATTACATAAAAGAAAGCTGGAAGTAGCTGATATGAGAATGCTGCATTGGATCTATGGAGTGACAAGAAAATAGGGTAAAAAATGAGTATATCTCAGGAACTTTGAAAGTAGGACCAATGAACAATAAGGTTCAAAAAGTAGACTGCATGTAATGATATGGAAATCTGCAGAGAAAAAATATATATATACACACACACATATATGGGTAAAAGATGCTTTCATACTGCAAGCTAAATATAGAATAGTTAAGGTAAGGCATTAAACACCACAGTGGCTGTTTGCGACACTTGCTAATCTAAATCTATCCCTTAGGCTCAAAGAGGACACCAATTAGGAAAATATCATATAAGATAAATTAAGTAAGGAATAAATATACACCATACTGCCAAAATATACATCCATACACCATCTGCCGTGCACCATCAGCAGTTAGCTGCATATACAAATCTAAAGCCATCCATAGGGTTTAACCCTTTCGCACTCACGGCTATTTCCGTTTTCACTCCCAGAAGGCTCACGCCTGATTTTTGAAAATGTCAGTTATTTAAAAAATTTTTTTTGCAAGTCTACCTCTTGACCTAAGATGCTGAAATTTTGAATATGTATTCAAAATATATTGCTATTTAAACAAATATAAATTTTAAATTTTAAAGTGGTATTAATTTTTATAGAAAATGATTGAACAAATTTTTTTTTTTTTTTTTTTCAGATCAAAAAATAATTTTCCAAGTTATATAACTGCACAATCTCTAGAGTTATCATTATTTTGCATGTACATAATAAAAGAGGATATATTTTAGTCTCTTAGACTTGAATATGACCTACAAATTTCAATTTATTCATGATATGTAAAGCTCAATGTTAAAAGGAAAATTTCATCCTGTCTCACTTGTGCTCGGCTAAACACTCCCCATGCAATCCTTTATTGTATCCAGAGCTGCGCCGTCCTATGGGTGCACTACACCCTGGTGGCGACATCTTAGGGGCATTAGAACAGTAGCCAACTTTTGCTATTATTACAACAACATTATTTGTTGTTTCCTAAGTGATGGACTGGACTTATCTAGGAAAAATTGTTAGAAATAAAGATTGGCAAATATTTAGATTAAAGAATTATGTATAACTTAAGACGAGAAGGAAATATTTGTGCAGTGGATTTAATCGAAGTTATTTATGATGCAATACATTTTTATTAGACATACAAATTTAGTTTCCATAAATAGATTTCATACAAATCATATAATTTAAGTTACGCTCATTATGATGATAATGTTGCTCGAAGGTAATTAGAACATTCCGTTTAAAGAAATGTTAGGAGCATCGCAAGCGGCTCCTGTAGCTTACACCCATTTAGAAGGACAGACCTTATTTTAAGAAAGACATTGATGGAAATGTTGAGTATATGCGATGGTAGCTCTAATGTATGAGTTATAGACAGTGCAGATAGAATGAATTTGCAATTTAGAATCGTCAATCAAGTCGAATACGTCTTTTTACTGCAAAATCAACTTATGGACCTCCGACTCGCTGATTCTCTAACAGAAGGAGAACAGGTGCATAGAGCAGTCATATTTTCTTACCTACTGTCACCAACATTATCACAAATATGCCCGATATGTAATCTCAGAAAACTGTTCCAAAAAGTGATGGCGAACCTTATCACGGATATTTCTCATGGATCTTTAGTAATAATATTTCTATTAACACTAACCTTTGCAATGTTGCGTAAGTGGGTTCAGGTATTGAAAGTAATGAAACAGGAAGTTAATGACTTCGTAAATGTTGTTAGTGATTATTTTATTATTCGGTGCTGATAACGTTTTCAGTAATATGTGTAGATTGTTTTAGGGTGTTTTTCATTATTATTGCCTTAACTTTCATCGATACAAGATTTGAAAGTAATTTATTAGTAAATTAATCAAAAGCGAACACTGGAGGGATCTGCGATCAATATTAAAAGTAATAAATGCATTCTTTCAGAATTGAGTTCGGATTCAGGTGATCCAAATTCCTCCTGATGCACCGCTTATTACTCCTTAGCAACTTCCCTTAAAGAAAAACCAATGAACTCTAGAGTTAAATATTAAGCTAAGGGAGCAGAATTTGTTCTGCGGTAATTCCTGGGAATGTGAGCGGAAAGAAGTTTTAAATGAATATATGTTGTTTAAATCTCCTAACCGAATTTTGTGTGCGCGTTAAGTTCTTATCAAGGCTATAACTAAAAATCATAAATGCTAAGGAATGAAGAAAGAATATTTTAGTTTTCCTTGCAACTTTGTTCCACAAATTCCGGCAAATATAATAAAATTTAATCATAAATGCCCTTTCCTTGCCTGCAATTTACTTCTTTGATGCACTTTACTTCCTATTTACTCAATTACTTCCTTATTATGTGACAGAACTTAGCTATAAGTGTTTTTTCTTCTTGTCTACTTCACGAATACCGTAATTTGTAACTCTCGATTTACTATTCTACATTCCGAGGCATTCCTTATGGCGTAATAAAAAATGGTCGTCGGAAGAGAAATTACTAGGGTCACGGTTAAGTTATTGCCTATTTGTGGAATCTCCTAATATATTTCTCTATTCCTAATATTCCCTCAAGAAGCTAATTGATAATATGCAAAATTTGTATGGCAGCACTCTCCCGAGACTTACATTAGAGGAATAGGAATGGCCTCCGTCCTCTTCCATACCTAAAAGACAGTCCATAATTTCAGAATCACTTCTCTGATGTCTTACCGATTGAGTACGTATCTTTGCAATGCCTCAGCTGACTCCTAGGCGTCGTTACCAAGTGGCAGAAATGCATGCGGCAAATATGGGAGTATGCGAAATTGCGCAAGTATAGTCTCTCACTCGGCAATAGTCAATCAAAAAAAAGGAATGGGAGGAATCCCAATGCGTCGATTGGAAGGTAGGCTGTGGGTGGCAAAGGTGACGACTAAGGAAAAGGATGGTAGTATTGTTGATTATTTTCAACGGAACCCTTTCTCAACCACTGAGGAGAGTTAACAGTAAACTTTTTGATTTTGTGGTTAAAAGGTAAAACATTTAGGGAACTTGCCATCACCTTAGTTCAACGAGTGTTTGATGTGAATTCTCCACGTCAGTATTTCATCTAAAATAACACAAATAAATTTTTGCCTCTTTGTTTTTGGGATAATATTATTCCCAAATCATAGATCGGATGTGTCATTATGAATTTGAACTTTTCTAAAAAACATTCTACCGCATTAGCCTCGTTATTTTTCATTTAACACATAATTAATCAATCGTACATTATTTTTATTTGACACGTTTTAACTTTAATTTTGATCATTTAACACAAAATTAACCAATTGTAGATTGAGTCAAGGTGATTCTGCAGTTTTTTATTTTCAATATTTGGTGTTTTCCTCTTATTATTATATAGTAGTAGTAGTATTGTCTGCATACATATAAATGTTCGTAGCAATATGCTTGGGTCGATCGGAAATAAAAATATCGAATGACGTAGGCAATAATTAAGAGCCTTAAGAAGCGTCGGCATCTATTATAAAATCCATTCTTTTTATATATATTTTTGCATCGTCATAAAGTTCTCTAGCTTTCTGCTGAAGAACGATGATCACAGATTACGCTCATTTGGAATATATGGATGAAGAAATGAGAAGTGATTCCAAAGTGTAAGCCCAAGGAAAAAAATTCTCATTCCTGAGAAATCTCATGTTCGAACCCAGGAGGCCAAAATAGTTTTTGTAAGATAATACACGAATTTTCCAACTGTAGCCTTTCTCTTTTAATTCATTAAATAATGTAAATATAAACGTATTTACATCGCACTTGCTTCATACAAGGCTTAAGACTGTAATATATCTTATTCTTGCCATGTGTTAACATTTTGTGGTCAATTTAATCAATAAATTTATCTTTTATATCCAAAACTAACAGATATTAATTTCTTTTTTTAATGAACAAAGCAAATGTCATCCTTATCTCGGATTCTCTTGGATAAGCCACGTAATTAATTGATCGTAACTGATTTTTCAAGAAAAAAACGTACAAAGACATTAAAAATATTCAGTAGAATACTCTCAGGACTTAAACAATGCTATCTACAAAACATGAAATTTCACCCACGAAATCTGTAAATTATGACGTCGNCTTAATTTTCTTAACGAATCAACTTACAAAATAAAACTACCGTGCGAAGGAAAGTTAAATAAACTACCAACATACTGTTAATTTTTAAACTTCGTCACATGTATATGAAGTATTGCTATTACTCGAATGTTACCAATAATAAGTAATTGCAATCTTTATTCCCTTGTATTTCAGATTCTAAAATTATTAATTTTTTGATATACGAGGACTATTAAGTAAAGGGAAATCAGAATCTTAACCTTAGGTATTACGTTGGTCCTGATATAGATAATAATAGTGCCATAATTTCAATACACGAGGTATGCGAAAGTTTACCAAAGGGAAGAATTTTCTAAATTCTAAATCAGGCTCTTTCTTCGTATGAAACCTTTCTAACATATCTTCCGTAAAACGTCAATCCTCTTGTGTGAGGACCCGAAAGCCATGTACAGTTCTGTAGTGGGTGAGGCAAGGGCAATCGTATGGCTTTGGCAGATTTTGAATTTTTGATCTCTTTACCAACAGGGGTATAAGATAACGGGGCAGAAATATATACCCATTCAATTTTTTAGTAATCCACTGTACTTGATGGGGTTAGCTCGGATAAAGTCAGAGTCACCTCAGGTGTACCTCAAGGCAGAGTAATCGGACCCTTCCTCATCTACCTTCCTTAGTTACTCTTCCTCATTTATATCAATGACCTAAGCGATAAGATCGATAGCAATGTGAGGATATTTGCGGGTGATTCGATAATATATAGAGAAATATCAAGTGATGAAGATAGTGCTTCACTCTCAAACGACTTAGCTCATATACAAATGTGGTGCGAAAAATGGCAACTAGATCTTAATGTAGATAAATGCTCTGTAGTTCTAAATTATCTAATTTCTTCTGCTAAAAACTATGCCACCACATCTTCTCCAATTACCCCTCCCCAGCACACCCCTCTCCATCTTAATATTTCCAAACTAATTACTGCTAGAAATAGAATAAGAAGGCAATATCAAACTAATTGAAATCCCATTGACTTTGAAATTTACAAAAGATTAAAAGCCTCCATCAGAAAATTGATCCTAAACTAAATACCAAAAAATGGCATCAATTTGTCTCTACTCTCTCTTTTGATAACAATTCTATTTGGAAAATCAGCAAATCCCTCACCAAAGGCAAATCATCCATCCAACCTCTCCTGATTAATAATGAGCTAAACTGCAATCCAGAAGACAAGTCGAATTTTGCTGTTGAATTCTTAAGTAAATCTATGGCCAACGACACAGCAACCTTTCGACGAATCTGTCATAATTGTCAAGAATCTTATAGCAGACACACCAGGCACTGATCCCCCTTACACAACCAATACCTCCGAAATTGTTCAAATTCTTTCTTCTCTAAATATCCATAAAACTCCTGGCCCTGGCTCCTTTTCAAACAGAATTCTGAAACATTTGGCAAAATGCCCTCATTTCGTAGCACTATTGGTCAACCTCTTCAATGTTTGCTTCTCTATCCACTACTTCCCCTCTTCATGGAAGATTGGCACTGTAATTCTTCTGCCTAAACCTTGAAAGGATCCTCTAATAATTAGCAATCACAGACCAGTCACTCTCCTCTCTTCAATATCTAAAGTTTTTGAAAAAATCATCCTCACCAAAATTCTTCACCACGTTGATGTAAATAAAATACTTCTATCAGAACAAATGGGATTCAGACAAGCTCATGCTACCACTCATCAGATCTTAAGACTTGTGGAGAATATCTTGGATGGATACTACAAACAAGATGCTACGACGCAAGTTGTTTTTTTCGACCTGGAGAGAACCTTCGACAAAACTTGGCATGAAGGTTTAATTTACAAATTAGCATTACTTTCCTTTCCTCTACCTCTCCTTAAACTCATCCAATCTTACAAATAGATTCATTCAAGTCAGATCTGACAATCTCCCCTTCTTCCTATCACCGCTGGGGTTCCTCAAGGGACCCCAGACCCCATTCAAATAGCAGAATAGGGGTCATAGCTTCGATCCCAGAAGGCCCAAATACTCGATTTTTTTCCGTACGAATGATCAGGAATCAGGCAACGAATTGAAGCAGGAATTTGCCAACGCATTTTTTGTGCAGAATTACTTCGGAATGACAATTACATTGCTGGAAAAGGAACTTTTCCAATTTTTTACCGTTCTAAATTGATTGGTAAGGAAATGTATGATAGAGTTTTAGAAATGTATTTGGAGATGTCCTTCGTTGACGGCGATATACTGATGGAAGAGAATAACTGCAACATTACGTAGAATTTCAACGATCCTCCTAATGTAGCCAAGGAAGAGGTCGAAGATCGAATCAGTCCCATTGAATCTTATAGTTCTTCCGAGTATTCGGTATCGTAAAGAATCTAAATTTAACTCTTCGCTATCTTGGGCCGATAGAACACATGGTATAAAACAACGTATTACAACAACAAGATTACAAATTATGTATCCAGTAGTGATATTTCCACAATAAATGATATCCTCTCCACAGTTATGTTTCAGCGACAAACCATTTCTATAATTCCTGAATTTCACCCAGATTATGTAATTAACGCTGACCAGCCTGGTTGCAAATATCTGGTGAAAGTTCAGGGAACATTAAATATATAGGGAGAAAAAAGAACAGGCATTTTTAGGCTATTTCTCTACTAGAAACTTCGTGATACATTAAAAAATTAAGAAAGAAAAAATAGAAAATTGAAAGGAAGGGTTTCAAGCAGCAGTGTTAAAATTTATAAGCAGTCGATTCTTAAAGTAGATTTTCATATCAGTCTGGAAACGAACCCAAAACCATATTGAAAAAATCTTTGCTGTTTGCATTTCGAAAACATGTCTAATGACAATATATTGAGTATCAATTCTCTATCGTTCTGAGAAGTGCTCAAAATAAATTCTCTATAATCCGCGCAAAGCATACTTCACGAAAAAAATTGAGTATTTGGGCCTTCTGGGACCGAAGCTATGACAGCTATGATCAATGTCTCACTTTTCCTCGAGGTTTCCTGTTGGTATTGATACCACATGAATGGGCCAAGTCAAAGACACTTGTAGTTAAGGCTGAGACTCCATAACCTACGTGTAGTAGTACAATATATAGGGGAAGGTCGTCTGGTATCGGACACCTTAGCTTTTTTTAGTCTGTCAGGCTGAAAGATAGCTATGTATATCCAATTACTTCATGCACAAAATCCTCGAACCTACAGGAGGAGAGAAGATTGCACAGAAGACTGGACTACGAACATTCCTTAGGGTATTTCCCGTTAAGATTAAACGTTGAAAATCGGGACGTTGAGAAAAATTTTCTATTCATATCTTATGCCGTAAGGTTTTTGTCCTAGTGGACCCAGGTTCGATGCTAGGACAATTCATATGGATGTTTTTTCAATAATTCATTGGAGTTGGAGGATGGCAGTCCGTGTATTGCAGGCAGATGGTTGCAGGTGGTTTATAATGCCTTAGTTAATCTATCTTACATTAAGCTTCCAGTGAGCAAGCAACTTTTGCTCATATATATACACATGTATATACGAGGGTGGTTTGAAAAGTTCTCGGAACGGAATAGAAAAAAAATAATTTCGTCACTGAAACTTTTTTTATTTTTCAATGTAGCCTCCTTGTAGATCAATGCACTTGGTCCAGCGATGTTCCAATGCCTTGATCCCATCTCGAAAATGAGATTACTCCATGCCTGCAAAATATTTGTCAAATTTGGCTATCATGTCTTCGTTTGAAGTGAATCTTCGTCTACCAAGGAAAATTTTCAATTTCGGGAAGAGATGGAAGTCTGACGGAGCCATATCAGACGAATTAGGCGGGTGTGGCAACAATTCATACCTTAGTTCGAGTATTTTTGCCATGGCGACGGCACATGTGTGCGGGCGCGCATTGTCTTGATGGATGATGACTTTCTTCCTTACTAAACCTGCCCTTTTTTCGCGTATCTTTTGTTGTAATTGGTCCAGGAGGTTAGCATAGTATTCTCCAGTAATTTTTTGCCCAGTGGGGAGATAATCTACAAACAGAATCCCCTTCACATCCCAAAACACTGATACCAAGACCTTTCCGGCCGAAAGAATTGTCTTTGCTTTCTTTGGTGGCAGAAAATCAGCATGTTCCCACTGCTCTGACTGTTGTTTTGACTCTGGGGTATAGTAGTGGACCCAAGTTTCATCTGGGGTCACAAACCTGCGCAAAAAATCTTGTTCGTTTCTCCTAAAACGGGCCGAGCATTGTTCCGATATTTCCATTCTCATGCGTTTTTGATCCAGCGTCAAGAGTCGCGGCACCCATCTTGCAGATATTTTTTTCATATCTAATTCTTCAGTTGAAATGTGATATACCATTTCAGATGACATCTGGCAAGCTTGAGCAATTTCAAGCACTTTCAATCGGCGATCCTCCATGACCATTTTGTGCACTTTTGCAATGATTTCTGGGGTAGTGATTTTGGCCGTCCACTGCGCGGATCATCATCTAAGCTCTCCCGACCAAATTTAAAGTCGTTTGTCCACTTGGCAACAGTTGGATATGAAGGAGCAGAGTCCCCCAGTGTATTCTGGAAATCGGGAATGAATGTCCTTTGCTTCCATACCTTTCTTTACGAAGCACTTAATCACTGCTCGAATTTCGACTTTTTTCATCTTCGCAAATCACTAAGCGGGAACAACAATAGAGCCACGTCATTGCTACATTTTTCTTCCAAGATCACTGACATGACACGTGTTTATAGGCAACAGTCGAATAAATATCACGTGAAAAACTCGTTGCGCTAGCGCCGACCTCTGATGGTGATTCCGAGAACTTTTCAAACCACCCTCGTATATGTATGTATGTATACCTACTGGAGTACCTACCTAACGTACATTTGAATAAATGTTGACGAGAAAGGTAAAGAATTTCTGGGTGGTAAGAAGATGAAAATAAATAGCAGAAAAATTACATTGAATGTGAAAAAAAACGGGATAAACATTTTTCTAGATGGAAAATTTCGCTATATCTATGGCAATGCACATGTGTCGCGTGGTTGCCTAACTTCGATTTTCAGTTGCAAATTTTGCATAAACAAAGGCGCATTGAGTTGAACGGCCAGACACGTGTCTGTTATTTTGGTGCAAGTAAAGTGTCCTGAAATTTTTGTGTAAATCCGCGTTACATAAACCTGACGTGTTCCTTGTTAGAAGTTAGAAATCTAGCCCCTTCTCTTTGATCTTCAAACGACTCCGTAAATTGCAACGTTCTATCTTAACGGAAAATACACTAAACGAATTTTTGAAAATTCGTCCTTACGAATTGTCCTGATATCGAACCTGGGGCCATTAGGACAAAAATGTTTACGGCGTACGATTGAAATGTATATCTTCTATCGATGTCGCGAATTTCAACGTTTTATCTTACCGGGAAATACCCATACGAATTTTTGAAAATTTGGTATACGAATTGTCCTAGCATCGAACCTGGACACAAAGACAAAAATACTTTCGTCAAACGATAGGAAGCTAGATCGTCTAACAATTCTGCAAATTTCAATTTTCTATCCTAACGGGAAATACCCTAAATGAATTTTTGAAAATTTGGTCATATGAACAGTCCTAGCATCGAACGTGGGGCTACTAGGACAAACCCCTTTACGGAATACGATAGAAAGCTACATTCTCTATCAGCTCTGTACATTTCAATGTTCTATGTTAACACTAGGATGACGGAGTTTCGCCCTACCTGGAAGGACGGGAAACGGTCATTTGACCTATAGAATCCTTAATTCCTTTTTAAATAATTAATTGCCTTTTATAAGCCAAATTTTCAGCAGTTCTTCAGGAATAATTAATAAATAAATAATAATTTAACTAAACAATTATGAGGTTTTTTACCTTTTCATTTGTTTAAATTTTTATTTATTAAACAAAACGCGGACTGATGTCCTAAATTTACAGTCTATCATATTGTAGAAACATTTTCGTGGTAAAACTAAACATACGAACCTAATACTTTAGTAATATGTAGTAGAAGGTCCGATTTAATGACAAAAGTCAGTAATATTTTAATAAAAAATT
>KZ309157.1:30258-43101 GCA_000376725.2 Ladona fulva | reverse complement strand
ATATATATTATTATTATTATTAAAGACAATTGACACTCTCTGGCTTAGGAAGACCAGATGTATACAAGTACAGATATATTTTAAAAATAAGTTAAGTTCTGCCATACTTGACTGTGGCATTTATTAGTAGTATCTAGTAATATTATAATTATAGTTTTTTTAGGATTGTAGTTCTAATGTTTGGTTTTTCATAATCTGCTGTAACTATCTCCATTTAGACCCCAATGATTGAATTTGGTGTGTTCATGAGTGATCATTATTGCTGTGTCTTACTGCCACTTTCCATTGCCCCTTTTCTGTAAAGTTGGTTTTTATTTCCTTATTCAACTCGTAGTTGTAATTTTTTTCCCAAACTAACCATATATCTTGTTTTTCTTTAATGCTTTCTCTAAGTTACACAATTAATGAATGTGGTAAATTGGAAGAGAGGTTCACAACTAATAGTCACAAAATGATGGTAAATTAGCTAAAATTTCAGATTACTTGTGTAACTGAGTAATTCCAGCATATTCTCGAGTTTATCTGTTATGTATTATAAATATACTTTTAAATAATAAGAAAACTTCTCCTTTCAATAATCCTCTACTTTGATATCCTTGTTCAAAACTTTTCCTGACTATTTTTCATTCATTTCCTTAATTCTTTTCTGAAACTATACTCTTTGCTTGTACTCTTGTAACTTGCTTTTTCAGCGAAACGGAATTATAAATTCTATCATCATATTTGTTTATACGAAATAAAAAAGGGTGTACAGAAGGGAAGTATTTATAGTGTTATATTTCTCATCATAAGAAAATTTGTTTATTAGAAAATACAATTAAGGTGCCTGTACCCGATACTTGTTTTATTAATCTATTTGTGGTAACAAGTATGCTTCTGAAAGCTGTTTTCCACCTCAGCAGTCATTCATGTGCCCTACTTTTTTTAATGACCTTTCCTTTATTTCTCAGTAACTTATCCAGCCATTTATTTCATCCATATCTTTTGACTCTTTCTTTCCCTCTTCCCTTTCTCTTGCATTGCAACCTCAATTAATTTTTTTAAGCCATCCATTATCTCTCAAAATTTGATCTACCTCTTTCCTTGGCATTTGCCTTCATTCAAAAATCTTTCTTCTCCAAGCAATTTCAACTTTATCTAAATTGTTTTTCTAACAGCCAAACTCACTTTTCCATCCTGTGCAATACCCAAATCTCAGTCTCTAATCTTTTGATTTTATTATCCTCTTAAGTTCCATGTTTCACACCTGGACAACAAAACACTCCACTTCCAGGATTTTACCAATCATTTCCTGATTCTCTTACCAAGACCCTTCATCATCAGTTCCCTTCAACTTATGAAAGCTACTTTGACTTGTGCTGTGCTTCTTCTAACCTCATCTGCACAACTTTTATCCCAAGAACCCTACTATCTAAGGGAATTTATCCACCAGTGTCCAGGTTTATCCTGGTTGTTAACAGAGCTTGTATTCCTTTGGTGAATTACATAACTTAAGTTTTTCCCAGCATTTATTTTCATACCAAAATATCTCACTTTACCATTTAGTTTTATGGTATTTGTGAACCTCTGACCAAATCACACCTAAAAAAGCTGTAATTCTGAATAATTTAAACCCAAACATAATACACATATTATAGGTTATGTAACTTATTTAAACTTAGGTTAAAGCTGTCTCAAGTTGCTCTTAATCTTCTTTTCATTTATTGCTACTTAGTCTGCCACGTGGAACTGTGATCCCAATCAGTTCATTGGAGATGAAGCAATGGATTCTTACGACTATACAGTTCGCTTGTCTGCTCAAGATTTGATGAAGGTGAGGACTTCTCCAGCTGATTATTCACAATCTCTTTATAATCGAATGGTGACATTTCCTCATAATAGAATACAGCTATCAGATTTCCCTATTGATGCCCTACTATCACCTCTTTAAGCATGTTTAGTAAACTAAAAAGAAATGCAAATTATCCTATGAAAAAAAATTTCAATTAATTTCATGTTATCTAAGTGCCAAAATCCACTATTTTGACCCCAAATTTGTAGTAGCTCATCATGATGAGAGAGGAATAAAAACAACTTTTACACATTACTACAGAATTCTAATCTTCCATGGCTTAGGTATCAATGCACAGTGTCATCATCAGGTACATGAAGCAGTCACATATATAGTGACTGTATGTATGTATGGCTGAATGAATGCAGTGGATTGATGAATTGAATTGATTGATGAATGAATGGAATTATGTAGAATTTCTTGGAGAAAATACCTCATTGATACCCCAGATAATGAGTGATTCTTATAACAAATTTTTCTTAATTTCTTGACAAATGGTACAGACACACTTGCACACTAATTCAGAGAGTAAATAATGTCTGTGGATGAATTTTCTCTTTCATTTTGCTGGAAAGATGAAGCATTATTATTTATCAGTTGTAATTATTGTCATAATTTTCCATATCTGCTGTTGAGTATTTGTGTGTGTTTTATTGAGTTTGGGCTCATTACTTATTTATATTTCAGAACCTTTGTGATGATTTCAAACAAAGTTGTGTTACTGCATTAACACAAGCAATATCCAAACATTTGCAAGAGAGCTCTTCAAAGAAATTGAGTGGTGATGTGAATTGGTGGAGGATACATGAAGCGTGCATGCTCACTTTGGGTGGGATCAGTAGGGCAGTTGTGGCTCCCCTTTGTGATGTGAATGCATTCATTCAGAATGTGGTCGTTCACGACATGACTTATGAAGGTAATTAATCCAAATCTTATTACAAATGATTTCATCGATTTTATTGGTTATTTAGATAGCATTCCTCTCATTTTCTCTCTTTATATTCTTTTTTTTATTCAAATTTTTGACATTTTCGTAGTGAACTATACTTTGTGTAATTACTTTGGTATTTTTTCTACTGTATTTTTTGCAGTTTATTTTCACCCTTCCCTGTGAGTGTTTTCCTACTACTTGAGTTTTTTTTTCTTTGTTGTAAGTTGCAAAGATCTTTCCCTGTAATCTACTCATTGTTTTTAATTACTCTCAGTGTATATTATAATGACATACAAAGTTAAATGGAAGAGNTTCAACAATTATGAATTCATTTGAAGGGTATCAACTTCATAAGCCAGGGCTGCCAATCTTTGGAACGTATCTCTAATTAGGGTGTCATGTCCTTGCTGTATTTATAAATAAAGAGATTTCCTGAGCACAGATTTTCTTTGCATAAAGTTTTGAAACTCTTTGGCATCCAATATAAGTTAATAAACTATTAGGAATCAGGGTCGCCAACTTCTCGGACTGTTATGTGAAGGAAAATATCAGATTTTCATATTGGTATAATTCGGCAAATAGATAGAACTAATGATTCTGGTTCTTAAACAAGTTTAAGTACTTTTAAAATGATCATTGATTCGATACGTTAGGCACGTTAATTGCTACTCAATATGGAATGTACAGGCAATTCGGATAATATTGTTTGCTATTTCATGTTTCGATTTTTCCTCGATAATTAAATGTTAGTCTTTTAGCATCAAAGCCGTAATAAAAATGGCCAAATACTGCAAATGCATTCGCATATGGCAGTGGGTGTATTATTATCTTCCCTATAGATCATGAATGGCACTACCGAACAGGGTCTCGTCTTGAAACAGATAGAGTTAGATTTGTAATCTCCGCAAATATCCGGTTATGTATGGCAGTAGGTGTATGACAGGAGGTGTATTGCAGATGGTGCATGAGATGTGCTGTATGGTAGGCGGGGTATAGCAGTTGGTGTATGGCAGGCAGGGTATGGCAGTAGGAGGATGGCAGGCGGTGTGTGGCAGGCAGTGATTTGTAGGTGGTGTATAATATCTTAGTTAATCTATCTTAAATAAAGCTTGCAGTATGCAAGCATCTTCTACTGGTATATATGTACGAGTAAAAGATGCTTGCATACTGCAAGCTTAAATTAAGATGGATTAGCTATGAAATTATACTCTGCCTGCCATATACCGACTGCAATGCATGAATTCCATACAACGCCTACCATACACTACATCTCATGCACTGTCTGCTATACACCTCCTGTCATGCACCGCCTGCCATATTTTATAGGCAAGTTGTAGTATTTACAAATCTAATTCTCTCAAACTGGTTTCAAGACGACAGCATATTCGGAAGTACTATTTATGATTCATATGGAAGATTATAATATAGCCACTGCCATGTATGCTATACTATTATGGCTTAGATGCTGCTAAAAGACTAACATTTAATTATCATGGCAAAATCTGAATGGGAAGTAGCTAAAATTATTATCCTATTAGCCTGTACATTCCTTATTGAGTAGGTATTAACGTGCCCAGACATCGAACCAATGATCAAATTTGAAGTTCTTAAACTTATTTATGAGCCATAATCATTAGTTATATCCATTTTCCAAATTTTAGTAATTTTATTTTTGGAAAGTGTCTGGAAAATAATTTTAAAAAGCACCCTATGTTAACCTTAAGGGAGAAATATGATTCGTCCTGGCATTGAACTAAGTGTACTTGCGGTAGAATTCCACCTGAGTTATACATTACATCCGTAATAAATGGATGCATTTTTCTATTTCAGCATTGACTTCATTGATGCGAGAATCAGAGGAAAAAGTGAGTGGGTGGCTTCCTCAGTTATTGCCTGCAGTTTGGCAGACCCTCACAGCCAGTGCTATGGAGTACACTTCGTCAGTCATTGATTGTGTAGACGATGATAGAAAATCCATTGATTCTGATGGTAACATTTTACTTGTACTTGATTTTTGAGGAGAACTTTCTTCATTGTATCTGTGAATTTTTATATTTTCCAGGTGAAGTGATTGGAATAGAAAATCTTGTCTTTAGCATATTTGAATTTGTCAGTTGCTTAATCGAATCACCTGATTTGAAGAAGACCGTGGAGAATGGCTTACCAGACTTACTATACTATGTTATCTTTTATTCACAAATTACTGCTGAACAGGTTGGTTTCTTTTTATTACAGCTGTACTATTAGGGATAGGTTTATTGCACCTGCGTTTTGCATAGTTCTCAAAGACTTTATTAATAATTATTAATTCCTTCATATTTTTTATCTTAGCTTAACAATGACCTCTTAATTATGTAATTATATATATAAAAAGTTTATACATTTGTCTGTCCATCCCCCTCTAACTCAGAAATGCATTGATGTAGAGATGTAAAACAAACTGTATTATGTTTCTAAAATGTTGAAAGGCCCACAAAACTATTTTCATCTCTCAGAGGGCTTGGGTTCAAACCCAGAAGCCCATAATACAGGGTGATTCAAAAGTGTTGTTATGATTACGGAAAATCAGAACTTTCGTATTTTTCAACATAGATATATGAAACAAAGATGAAAATGTTACTAAAAACATCAAGTTTTACTAGGTATCACTACAAATGTTCAATGTGACCTCCATTTGAAGCACGGCACACATCTGCATGATAGGAGAATTCATCCCAGACATTGTGTAGCGTTCCCCAGACTTAACTGCCTGCGATTTCTTTTTGTGGGGGTTTGTTAAGGACGCAGTTTATGTCCNAAATTAACCCAAAATTGCATTCCTCGTGGCTGTTGGTGCAAAAAGAATTCATTTTCAGCGTCCTCTTTCCATTGTTCCATAATAGTAATTGAGAAAAATAAGAAAAAAATCAATGATTCCTCTACTACTTCCATTATTCTCTTATGATTTTTTTGCATTGATAATTTAAAATTTGTACTCAAAATTAATTTGGATAATAGATTGAAAAAGGAAAAATTTTTGTAATTGTCTTTTCTAACAGCTGTTGCCTTGAATCACTTGAGGGAGACGTCTCACGCTTAGGCCCTTTCAAGTGGCTTGGTCTCAGAACAGTTCAAGTGGCTTAGCTTCTTATAATCATCGGACCATTTTCGCTCCTGATCTGTGTTTACAGAGGACCTCTTACACGTGTTGATAGAAAATCCCTAGTGTGAGAGTACTTATACAAGGAATAGAAATGCCAGAGTATCTGTGATTTTCTATTCCCACTGTATCTGCAGGCAAACGTGGCCTGTATGTCTGGAATTAGCATTTGTTTGATACAGTTTGTTTATGCATGTATTTTTAGTGGTAAGGAGGAAGGAAAAGTTCCCAGATAAATGAAAACCCTACACAGAGTATTCTAGGGTGAACTTTCAGTCACACTCAGTCTGTCCAAAAATAAGTATCTTGCCTTCGGTTGTATATCTTTGGTGTTTGCAACTCTCAGAACTGTAATTTTTGGGTGGATGAATATTTCACAATAATAAGGAAATCTGTGAAGATTAAAGAAATTGCTCGATTGAATTGGTGGCAAATTTCTCGCATGAAAGCATGTAAAACCTCATTGCATGCTATACCTTGTTAATGCTGAAATAGTGATGATAATTGTGTGGAAAAAGGAACAAATATTTTCTATTAAAATATGTGCGAAATACTAAAGCCTGATGTTTTAACCAGGTGAGTATGCTGGAAAAATCCGACGTTTTGGCAACGATCACTGTTGCAATTTTCAAATACGTTTTGGCCGGGTATATATACAGTCTGCGAGTCCCCCCTCCTTGTTTCTCATTGTTCAGTTGACTCCTTGTTCTGATTGGTCCCTCTCCTCTGTTGGATTTTTCGTATTATTGAGTTCCAATTTTTGCTCAGGAAGATACCCTCGTCTCGATTGAAGTTATTTAGATATCAATCGCCTCCTTCGAAATCTGATCCCAGTATCCATAGCCTCTGCATAGAATACTCGTCTTATCAAATTCAATTTCATGGCCTTCGGTTAGGGAGTGTTCAGCAATGGCAGATTTCGCANATATATATAAAAAGTTTATACATTTGTCTGTCCATCCCCCTCTAACTCAGAAATGCATTGATGTAGAGATGTAAAACAAACTGTATTATGTTTCTAAAATGTTGAAAGGCCCACAAAACTATTTTCATCTCTCAGAGGGCTTGGGTTCAAACCCAGAAGCCCATAATACAGGGTGATTCAAAAGTGTTGTTATGATTACGGAAAATCAGAACTTTCGTATTTTTCAACATAGATATATGAAACAAAGATGAAAATGTTACTAAAAACATCAAGTTTTACTAGGTATCACTACAAATGTTCAATGTGACCTCCATTTGAAGCACGGTACACATCTGCATGATAGGAGAATTCATCCCAGACATTGTGTAGCGTTCCCCAGACTTAACTGCCTGCGATTTCTTTTTGTGGGGGTTTGTTAAGGACGCAGTTTATGTCCTCCCCTTACCTACTGATGTTCAAGAACTAAAAGAATGCATCACAACTGCACTGAAAACGGTTACTTGGGACATGTTCCACAACGTCTGGGATGAATTTTCCTATCATGCAGATGTGTGCCATAAAGGGGAAAAGTACCATTTTTGGGGCCTCCTAGAATCGAACCCATGATGAGCGGTACAAGTGAAATGGTATGGATCTCGGTTCTTGGACGGAACAGAAGGAAGGTGCTTTTTTGTTCATTTTATCGTCCTCCTGATGGCAAGATTTAATGTATAGAGGAACTAGCTGAATCATTAGAGATTATTCGGAAGAAAATGAAGGATCCTATCATAGTTATAGGAGGGGATTTTAACCTTCCCCATATTGATTGGGATAATTTATCGAGTTCATATTCTGGTAGAGAGAAAAATATATCGCAGACGTTGATAGATACTTTTTCGCTCCACGCTTTAGATCAACTTAATAAGAAAGTTACGAGGACAATTCGCGAAGGTCAAGGTAATGTATTAGACTTACTAGTCACGTCGCATTCACACCTGTTCGATGATCTGAATATAATTGATGGAATTTCAGACCATGATATTATAGCTGCAGTAATTAAAACGAGAATAGTAAAATCACTCAAGCCGCCGCGACAGGTTTATATGTTTCGTAAGGATAGATTTTCAGAATTCAGGGATTATATCAATATAAACAGGGACGACTATTATTGTTTTGTGAGTGGTAATAGCGTTGAGGACAGCTGGATAGAGTTCCTCTGTATACTTAAAGAAGGCTTAGCTAGGTTCGTCCCAATTAAAACCGTGAGGGAGCGTAAGGAACCGCGTTGGATGAAACCTAAGTTGCGGGCGTTGCATAGGAAGCAAAGGATTTTTCATGCTCAGATGAAGAGGCTAGAGAGGATTGTCTATGTCTATGTGTATACCCTGCTATCCACCTTTCGGCGTGTGGCAGGGGGTGCATCCACCAAGACTCTATTTACCTAGTCGATTACTTTCGCTTATCATTCATGGAAAAAACGAATTCTTGAATCAGTTCATTTTCGCATCTATTTCTCTTACTTTCCTCGCTGTATCAGAGCAGCCTATATAGCAGGGAGGGTAGATGTTGAAATTGAGTGGCAGAAATATGCGGAAGTGCAAAAATTGGTTAAGGAAGAATCACAGAATGAGTTTCACGAATATAGATCTAAAACCCTTTTAGAGTCTTTAGGAGGCGACCAGGAGTTTTGGTCATATGTCCGAGAATCTCGTGGAGGTCAGTCTTCAGTACCCAGCCTTGTTAATGATGAGGGATTAACAATTAGTGATTCGATGGGAAAAGCAAATTTACTTAACACTACCAGGAAAGTTTTACTTTAGACGATGGACGCATGAGCGAATTTTCTACGCTGGTTAATTCAAAGATGGGGCTAATCGAGTTGTCAGTGGATGGAATAGTAAAGTTGTTGAGAGTGATAGACAAGAAGAAAGCACCGGGACCAGAAGGTATACCATCGCTTGTTATTCAAACACTGGCAAATGAGTTTGCTCCCTTTCTTTATGTATTTTATAGGTAAACCTTGGATGAGGGAGTTGTACCTATGTCGTGGAAAAGAGCGCATATAACTCCAGTTCCTAAGAAAGGGCGTTCCTCGAAACCGGAAGACTACCGACCGATATCTTTAACATCAATTTTCTGTAAAATAATTGAACATATTATTGCCAGTTCAATTATGCATTTTCTAGGTGATATGGGGGCAATTAGTAAATGTCAACACAGTTTTCATAAGGGTAGGTCATCCGATACCCAGTTAGCCCTTTTTGTCAATGACTTAGTTAAAGCAGCTGATAAGGGTACCAGTACAGATGCTGTATTTCTAGATTTTAGAAAAGCTTTTGACAGAGTATCGGATGTAAAAATAATCCATAAGTTGATTGCTTACGGGATAAACGAACAAGTTGTTGATTGGATAAAATCATTTTTAGGAAACAGATGGCAGTGAGTTGTGTTGGACGGAATTTTATCAGATGAGGTTTGCGTCACATCAGGTGTTCCGCAGGGTAGTGTATTAGGT
The DNA here is from genome assembly GCA_000376725.2 of Ladona fulva. Classification (NCBI taxonomy): domain Eukaryota; kingdom Metazoa; phylum Arthropoda; class Insecta; order Odonata; family Libellulidae; genus Ladona; species Ladona fulva. The sequence goes on along the minus strand of KZ309157.1, from coordinate 33,781 downwards.
CCGATTTTGTTCCTAATTTATATTAACGATGTAGTGGATAATGTTAGATGTAAGGTTAGGCTATTCCCCGATGATACGGTTATTTACAGAGATATCGTAACTCCGGAAGACATTGGTTGTTTGCAGAATGATTTGAAGATTATTTCAGGTTGGTGCAGTGACTGGCAGCTTGACTTGAATGTAAAGAAGTGCGTAGCTATGACTTTTACGCATTCCGCCACCCTTGATTAACAAGAAATGGAAAAATAATGTGGAGAAAATAGAAAGTGTATCTGACAGAATATGTAAGCTCATCCTAAGGATAAACAAGCGTTACTCTGTTCAGATTATCCAAGTTTATGTACCAACAGCAGCAAGCAGCGAAGAGGAAATTGAAAATTTCTACCAGACTCTCGGCAAGGAACATCACAAGGAAGATNTAATTGCAGGAGATTTGTATTTACCACAGGTTAACTGGTCAGGAAAAGAAGAGACTGGAGGTAAGGTGCAACATCTGATAAACACTATAGCAAGGGAGGATAGTTTCACGCAGGTAGTAAACAATCCTGCAAGAATGAATAGCATATTAGACATTGGACATATTTCTCTTAAAAACACCGGAGCTCGTCAAAGCTTGTGAGGTTTTACCAGGAATTAGCAACCACGAGGCAGTATATTTAGAGCTCTATTGTAATAAGAATTTCTGTATGGAAACTGAAAATAAAATAGTGTATAGTTTTCATCTAATATTGATGCTATTCGTTGCTACTTAAGAAGCAAGTTTGAGGGATGGGCCAGTACGGGGTCAGACATAGAGGAAATATGGGTAAGCTTTAAGCAGATACTGAATAAAGGCATAGAAATGTATGTACCAATAAAGAACTTAAAACAGAATGTTGACCCTGAGTATTATAACACAGAGATTAGGAGACTGAAAAGAACATCAGTGTACATCACATCAACTTGGATACCTGAGTGAACAGAGGAAAGTATAAAAGTTTGGAATGTGAGTAGATTAGTAGCTGTGGATCTACCTTCAAGAAACCCATGTTGATCTGGTCTAATGGTAGGTCTCAGACTAGGAATAATAATATCAAGGATACTGCTTTCAAACAGTTTAGCAACAGTTGATTGAATTGTGACAGGCCTGTATTCTTTAATATTGTTTCGATTACCACTCTTAAATATAGGTGTTATGAAGGAGAATTTTAAGGATTAAGGATAGATACCATTTGAAAGAGAAGAGTTGAAAATAAAAGAAAGGGGAGTAGCAAGAATTGGAGCCAAGGACTTTAAAATTAATGGAGAAATCAAATCAGGACCAAGCCCTTTACTGATATCCAAGGATTCCAATCTTTTTAGCATCATACTGTCATTAATAATACAAGGCAAAACTAATTGGTCAAAATTGTAGTTATATTCTGGAACCACAGCAGGTGAAACCTCATAAACACTAGAAAAATATTCAGCAAATAAATAAGAAATATCTTTATGGTGTGTATATTGGGTATCTTTTTGGTGTGATAATGGTAACTATCTGGACCTTGTTTTCTCTTCTGATGATAAACTTATAGTTTCTCAAGCTGAGGATCGATTGTTACCTGAAGAATCTAGTGGGTATCATCCAGCTTTGACATTTTCAACTGGACTGCACTGTGATCTTAATAGTACGAACAATCCTTATTTTATTTATAACTATAAAAATTGCAATACTGAATACTTTTCTGAGTACTTGGCTTGTGTGGATTGGCCTGTCATTTATAATGTTTATAATGTGCATAATTCCTATGATAATCTTGTCACAATTCTACAAAAGGGTAATGATCTCTTTGTGCCTAAAGTGAGGATAACTTACACAAAGTTTCCTAGATGGGTTTCCAGTCAAAATTATCATCTATACTTGATTCACCATCATGAAGACACCATTTAGAATGCATTGGCTCATGTATTTTAAACGGGAGATATTCGGGCACTGTTGCGACATTTGCATAAAAATATATAGTAAGTCAAAAGTGTTTGAATTTTTTCAGTATTGAATGGAATTGATGCCGGATTTTACTNAAAAATTAGAAGACTGTACGGTGGACAATTGGAAATGTAAGAAATGTAGAGGAGGCAGCACTGACGAACTGCGGAGGCTCTTGGCAGAGAAGGATCGTGAGATAGAGAGGTTAAAGGAGGAGCTGAAGAAGAGTGAGAAAATAATTGAGGAGCTGGTAAGTGAAAAAGAAAGGTGATATTGTGAAATGAAGCAGGAAGTTAAAGTGAAAGAATATCAGAAGTGTGGAAGAGAATTATGGGAGACTCGATGATCAAGTATTGCAGAGAGACAGAGAGAGTATTGCAGAAATAGCAATACGTTAGTTGAAATTTTGCCGGGAATTAGGGTGGAACAGCTAGAAAGAAAGATTGAAAAGTTGGAAGAAGCAAGAGATGAAGAAGTGGTGGTTTTGCATGTGGGAACTAATAATGTGAAATCAGTCAAATTGGCAGAGCACTTGATGGGTTGTGTGTGGGACTTATGCAGTACGGCGAAGAAGAAATTTAAAAAGGCAAAAATAGTGATAAGTGGTGTTATAAGAAGAAGGGATGTATCTTATGGCTTTATTCGAAAATGAATGACTGCTTAGACTGGGTGTGTAGTAGGCAAAACGTGATGTTTGTGGATCCAAACGGTTGGCTGAGTGAAGAGGATTTGAGAAGGGATGGGTTGCATCTGAACAGGAAAGGTTCCCATGAGTTTGAAAAATTACTGAAGAGAGTTATAGATTGCAGCTACAATAAGGGAAACTAAATTGCGTTGCGACAGGTGAATCAGCTCACGATTTGGTTGTGAACAATGGAAAACACGTTGCTGATTGTCATTTAGGTGGGGTTCTAAGGCTCCTGCAGGTTAACAGTCGTAGCGTTTATAACAAAATCAAAGAACTAGATACTTTAGTAGACTCATGTAATGTAGATATAGTAATAGGAACAGAGTCTTGGTTAAATGATGAAATTGGTTCAGGTGAAATTTTTCCAGAAGCGTTCAAGGTGTATAGGAGAGATAGGGAGGGTAAAGGTGGAGGTGTATTTATTTGTGTTTCTAAACGGTTTTTGAGTTCCCTAATTTTGAGAGATAATGAATATGAAATATTGTGCATTGAAGTCGAGGACAGGGTAACAAAGAGGAAGGAGTGGGAAGAGAGAAGTTCAGGTAGTGGGAGCGTACTGGCCCCCCGGGGAGGACCTCGCTATGGTCGAGAGACTAGGAGAAATGACATGCGGCGATAGGGACATTAGTAAATCACTTGTAATTGCAGGAGATTTGTATTTACCACAGGTTAACTGGTCAGGAAAAGAAGAGACTGGAGGTAAGGTGCAACATCTGATAAACACTATAGCAAGGGAGGATAGTTTCACGCAGGTAGTAAACAATCCTGCAAGAATGAATAGCATATTAGACATTGGACATATTTCTCTTAAAAACACCGGAGCTCGTCAAAGCTTGTGAGGTTTTACCAGGAATTAGCAACCACGAGGCAGTATATTTAGAGCTCTATTG
>KZ309156.1:163661-183748 GCA_000376725.2 Ladona fulva | reverse complement strand
TACGAGAAGGGAATATTCGTTCAGTGGATTTTATCGATGTTATTTACGTTGCAATACAATTTTTATTAGCAACTTTCATATTAAGTTACGAAAAATAGATTTTATACAAATCGCATAATTTGAAGTCATGCGCATTGTGATGATAATGTTACTCGAACGTAATGTGAACTATTAACAATTTACTATTCCGTGCGCTATTTACTCTGTCAGCATACGAAATATGTATTATTAATTGTAACCGATATTTTTAACCAATGTGAGCTTGGGAACCAAGTCATAAAACACTGGTTTTTCAGTCTTTTAAAATAATTTTTGCCTGCAGATCAAGAAATGTATGGTTTTGGCATTTAATTTGAAGGGGCGGCAAATTATGTTTGCACCCGTGCGGCAGATGGCGTGGCTCTGAGGAGGGTTATTATTGTTATTTTTATCAGACGACGATGTGAAAGTGTTGTACATTGAAGGAACAGTGGTTTTATGTCCATTTTTCATTTATGGACATTTTTTATTTGTGAATAAGAAAATACATGTAAAAACTGCCAACCGAACGTAGTAAATGTGGTCAAAATTTTTTCTGAAGGGTTAGAAAACCAATCTAAAGGAAAGGTGTAAAACCGAAGTGTAAATGTGGGCCGAAAAGTCCAGTTAAAAGTCGCCAACGAAAAGATAAAGTTTAATCACACTGTGACCAACAATATGAATACAAATGTATGGAATAAGTTGTTCAGTTACTATTGTGCTACACATTTATTTGAATGGGCTATTGTGGAATTTCTTGCAAATCAGACGAAGTGCACTGATTGATACATTGAATCTGGACTCATCACGTTGTGTTTTTCTGGGTTGAATTTTGGCAGTTATATATATTGATGATAATCGTGGTCTGCTCTTTATGCGTATTATCTTTGAAATAAAGGTTGATTTTATCGCGAACCCGATTTTTATTTGTTTTCTTCCGATACTTTTTCTCGTCTCTGGGAGAGGAGGAGGAAGGGGTAGAATTAGTTCCCCATTCGCTCACTACGCTTAAAAGGCGCTTCCTTAATGCGGCGTCCAAAGTACACCTCCGAGTCGTGCTATCGCGTGCACTTTGATTCCAGTGGTCGCCACCGATCGCAGCGCTCTTTTAGTTTACGATTGGGAATTTGAATGTATAAAATTTCTTTCTTCTGAAAATTGTCTCGCACGATGATTCATTTTTCATTTTGCTATAGAAATAGAGCCAACGAAAGATTAAGATGAAGTTTGCATGTATGTCTTACGGGAACGCGTTGACTCGTATGGGATCGAACCGTAGACTAATAGGTGCGCAGAAAGAAAACTGCTTGTCGTCGGTTTTTAAAAATGTTTCTTGCAACTACTGGATTTCTAAGTTTGGGCGAACATTCACGCATACATACCCACACTTAAAATAGCTGAACTGCTCATTAAGTAACAATGGGAAGTCAAAATTGATAATTCCATACTATTGACGTCTCGCTCGACTCTCAGGAAATAAAATGTAGCAAATGACAAGTTAAATTTCATTATTATTTACTCTACAATCTTATACGAAATGTGACAGTGATCGGAGCAGAGTCGTGGTTCAAGCACCCCCTGCCATCAGTCGAAAGGCGGCTTGCAGGGGTAAATGGAGGTTTATTCAACGAAAAGAATATTTAGATGTTTCATCATTCTGAAATTCCATTAACAAAAACGAGCCCCAATCCTATTCGAAATGAGGAGGATTTTGCTGCAACAAATGGAAATTTATCGGTGTTTTTTCCACACCACGCGTCATTGGCAGATTGCGCCGTTTAAATGCAAATATTAATGACATTTTGTAAAATTTTGCAGTGATAAAGAACACATCCCCATGGCGGTATTATCCTATAAGAATACGCGGGAATTACCTATAGGTCCATATTCAGTAGCAACTAATGGCATACTTTATGAACAATATTTCATCCATCGAGTGATTTCCTCTTATCAGTCTAGTTCTCCACGTAGCCATCATACTACGAGGGAAAAGTGAAAATTTCTCGGCCTGACACAGAGATGGCGTTCCAATCCGAGGAAATATATGATCCCTGCCTGGGCGCACGTGTCATTAGTTCGTAATACGAGTTTCAACTTGTTCTCTCAAGTAGTTTGTTTACACGTATTGTTGCAGTAGACGTCTTTCGTTTGTGTGAAAATATCCATCTACGGCCTTCTCAACTTCTTCATTGGAAGCGAAGCGCTTCCCAGAAAAAAATTTCTTCAGTTATTGGAACAGATGGAAGTCTGAGGATGCTAAATCAGGAGAATAGGGGGGATGGCCGAGCAAATCGTAGCCCAAATCCCGTAGTTTTCCTATCGCTAACGCACCTTTGTGAGCAGGTGCATTGCCCTGGTGAAAGACGATTTTTTTCTTCTTCAAGCCAGGCCTCTTCTCGCGAATTTTGGCATCCAGCTGGTCAAGAAGGTTGGAGTAATATTCGCCTGTAATTGTTCTGCCTTTTTCAAGGTAATCGATTAACAGGATCCCTTTCGCATCCCAAATCACACTGGCCATGACCTTTCCGGCAGATGCGATCGACTTCGCTTTCTTTGGCGCTGAACCACCGGCTTCCACGCACTGCTTCGACCGCTGTTTCGTTTCGTAGTGGTGGACCCATGTCTCATCCATGGCGACAAATCGCCGCACAAAATCAGTCAGTGCCCTCTTGAATCGGTCCAAACATTGCTGCAAAAATCGCTTGCGCATTTGCTTTTGATCGGCATTCAGCAAATGCGGCACCCACCTTGCGCAGAGCTTCGCATCCCCAATTCTTTGTACAATATGTTTCACACCCTTTCTTCTGATATTCCCACGGCCTCAGCTATCTCACTCACCTTCACTCGCCTATCGTCCAACACGATATCGTGCACCTTTTCGATGGTTTACGGTGTGGTTGCGGTTTTTGGCCGTCCTTCACGTGGGTCATCTTCGAGGGATGTGCGACCACGTTTAAATTCTGCTGCCCACTTTTAACGGTTGACATTGAAGGAGCAGAGTCTCTGTACACTTTTGTCAACTTCGGATGAATTTCCTTAGGGGTTAATCCATCCAAAACGAAGAATTTTATGACAGCACGATATTTAAGTTTATCTATTTTAACGAAAACACGAAAGACGTCTACTGCAACAGTATGTGTAAACAAACTACTTGAGAGAACAAGTTGAAACTTGTCTTACAAACTAATAACACATGCGCCCTGGCAGGGATCATACATTTTTTTCTCTGTACCAGACCGAGAAATTTTCACCTTACGCTCGTAATAAGAGAATTTATAACTTTTGGGTAAAATTTATATATTTCCGAAACCTTGATTATTCATGTGTGAGAAACCGAATCAACGGCTTCAGTGTAGTCAATATACGCCATCTCTAAATTTCCTTTTCTGATTTGTTTTAAATTCATTCGCTCCACTTTAGAATTGACGCATTGCTGTACTGGATTTCCGAAGGGGGCTCAGCGTCACGCGATGTCACTTATGAATCACGGATCGACTTCACGACGAAGTGCATCCGAGGATTTCCATTGACCGCTCCACCTCAGAATCTATTCCAAGTTTTCTTCTCAAAATTTAACCAACTCGCGTCTCTCTTTCGAGATTCATCGCTACATTTTAGTCTTTTGCATGATTTCAGGAAAATTACACGTTTTTTATCGACTATTCCATGCATTCAAAATTGAATGTTAGAATACCTGCCCGGAAAGTGGGAGACCTGGGTTCGAGTCCCAGTCGTGTCGCTATTTTTCACACTTGTTATTCCTTTCGGAAAACTAGCGTTTTTGCTCGTCAACATTGTTAAGTGTGCCGTGAACTCGTTGCTGCTCGTGTCCAAGAAGCCATGTTATGAAAATGAGACCTTCTCCTCGTTCCGAATCCATCCGTTTTGTTGCTTCTCACTGAAAATCACTTCATTACTTCGTTATCTCTAAAACTTAAATCGTCCTTTATCCATCCTCCGTAATTCCAAGGATAATTCAAAGTAATTTATACCTGCAAATGAGAAAATTTATGGTTTTGGTATTTAATTTTAAGGGGCGGCAAATTATAGATTTGCAGATAAACAGAGCGCAACTCTTCCTTGGACACCTGTTGCCTACGTTATCCTTTCATTTTACAATTGTTAGTATTGAAGTCGGTCTTAAATTCGTTTGTCAATAAAATTCTGGGGTCTGATTTTGTAACTTGCTCGATTCGATCGAGATCGACGCCTCAGAGTTATCGATGGGAGCCCTAGTAGTCGATCGAGACCCGTTTCTTGCCAATTTTGCGATTTTGGAGAACTTATCGATGCCGATCGACGAGAGCAGCGGCCATCGACATCGATAATTACTTGGTCGAGAGCGATGTTGCGAAATTTCCCTATTTCCCGCGTTCACGCATGCGCATTTCCATTTCGGGAAGTAAACACGGCTGGTATTTTCAGTGCTTTGAATTAATCTGAAATTAATTTATTGAAAAATAGTGTAGTATTGAGAGAGTTCGACTAAAATGCTATATTTAACGATTAAAGCTATCTAATACATTTGTTATATGTATCTTTACGTATGCTTTTTCCTCATTGATGTACGCCAAAACTTGAAATCTTAGGTTCGTAATTGCTATTCCTTATGTATTAACGGGATGTCTATTTCACAGTTATTGCTAATGAATACTGTTTAAGTATTATGATATAACTATAACCCTTAATAGAATATTTTTATCTGATGAATATCATAGCCATCAGTAAGGCGTACTTGGGGGAAGATCATTAACACATTGCCTGCCAAAGAAATGCTTGCACATTATTGGACGTTACCAAGTAAGTGCATGTATCAGTAAGTTTTGATCTCAATTTGTTAATTAATGAAGGAATGTTTTCCGTTCTTCGGTTTATTTAGAGGAGTACATCACGTGTTATGATTCTTAGATTTAGTAACAATTTCATTATGCCTTTTAGCGATGATTATTTTCTGAATGAATCGTTCATTTTGCAAGATTTGTTGATATTAGATTTTCTAAGTTAGTATAGTATAAGTGAATACCGTCTGCTTGTATATTTATAGTAATTTTCGAGTACTTTTGCTGTATATTTATTATATACCCTTTGTGCTATTGAATCATCATAGTATGTACGTACATCGTACAATGTGCTAAATAAACATATTTGAATTATATTCATCCTGCACATTGTTCTTCATTACATTTCAGTTAATAATATACCCAGCTACAATCTTTTATTGTATTATATTATATTTTGTCGTATATACAATATTTTCCTTCATCTATACATAACAGAACGTTTTCTAATGGTTATATTTTAACTCACCATACCTATAGGTAAATAATAAAGAATGAAGGAGTGACTATCTCATAATGCTAATGTTATTTCCATGCGATACTTCATTTTTGTTGGTGCAACATTAGTTTCGAAATGATAAATAGGCCTCCACTAATACCACATTATGTAAACTTGAAGTAACTGCAACCTTTATAGCAATAGAGACATATAATGCTCCATAAATATCTATATGTGAGTTTGGAAAAAAATAAAGTGGAGTAAAATGATAGAAAGACGCTGAGGTATGATTAACATTGCCATATACTTCCAATGCAACTGAATAATAGCACAGAAATGGGGAAACTGCCTCAGTGACGGTGAAAATCTGAGCATACAGACCCAGAAACGAAGAAGTTAATCAGAGAATTCATAGAAAGTAGACTTGATATTAATTAGTTATTGATATTGTTATTAATTGACTGCAAGATGTACCATAGCAAACTTCAGACTGCGAGAGAGCATGCACGTGTCCAAGTCTCATCAGATAGCTATCGATAGCGAAGTTTAAGGCACATAAGGGAATAACTGTAGTGTAATTCTTTTAAGGAGTCATTATTAGTGCAAATCATAAAAAGTAATAACTGCTATATGAATTCATTAAATGAGAATTAATGATGAAAATGAGAATAAATACCCGATTTCGGTATGTAATTTGCCGCAAGCCGCCAGTGGAGTATGGCAGGGGGTGTATTAACACCTTACCTAATCTATCCTATTCTCTGATACTAAGCGGGAAGAACGACCAGGTGTAACAATCGGTTTTAGCGATGATTTCCTGGTAACGCTTGTTCGTCACCACTCGAAGATCGCGCTCGTTTTTTACCGGAATTACAGTGTCTTTTACTTCTGAAAATTTGAAAGCGATAAATTTTTCCAAAAGCTTTAGTCGGTAAACAGATCTTCTCTACTGGAGCGCATTCCACCCGAGTGATTTTATCATAGTCGAATGCTACTGTCAAACATGAATCTCCATTGACAAAACAAGCAGCTATACGTTGGGCCATCTCTGAATCTGAGACTAACGCTACGTTATGCGGATCCCAAATTGCGTAACAATGGAATAACAAGTGTGAAAAATAGCGACACGACTGGGACTCGAACCCAGGTCTCCCACTTTCCGGGCAGGTATTCTAACCACTGAACTACCGTGCCGCGTCTCTGTCACACTGTTAAGGGAATGCTTTGTGAGCAAGACTGGGTCGAATAAGGGAAACATAGGAGTTTTCTTGGACATCTCCTCAGGGATCCACTTGTCAGTCTCTGCATTCTATTCGCCTCTCCTATAATGTCACGAATATGTTCATTTAACGATAAGTTACTGCTAAGCGTAACTCTTAGGTAACTTTTGTGACGTACGAACTCTGGTGGATATCCTGAAATTTGGTATTTTTCGCTAATAAGGTTAGTGAAACTCGTGAAAGACGCACTTCTTCGCACTCAAATCAAATCGAAGGACGATGTTCTCCATTTCATTTTAAGTTCATTTAATCAACGAAACGGTGAAACCAAATGGTTTATATGCCTGAGAGCGATTCGAGGAGTCATACAAGGGTTTGCTAGATATCCCATTGCAATGAGGTTCTTGAAGAAAAGAACACTCCTCCTCATTCGCAAAATCATCTCCCGTTATTTTGAATTCTTTGCTTCCATTTCGTTTTCTTCTCCCCGGCAGCCTTTATTAGTTCTCCCCTCCGTTGCCTTGGAAACTGTTTGTGTCATATCCCAGGCGTCCAAATCGTACAGCGTCTCGGATGGATACAGGTTATCAAGAGATTGAATGCTATTTATTTCTCCTGTCCCGGAGTCCAGTTATATATCCGACGCTGTAAACTTTTATGTAAATCTAATTTTTTAAAATGATGTTTGGACGCATGTCGATAGTGATTTGCAGGTATAATTGATTATTACTTGAAAAGTACGTAAGGTAGACAAATAAAATAAATAAGGAGATATGACCAACCATTCAGTAAAATAAATCAAAATTTCGAAGTGATTCGAATTTATGAGATCTGAATAAGAAGTTCATATATTAACCACCAATTTCTTTTCCTTCCTCTAATAGTTTCTATCAGTGTTTTCCCTTCTCCCACCCTTCTGAGCTTCCGTACTTTTTCCATGCAACCGATTCTCTCGAATCTTCTCCAAATCCACATCTCAACCGCCTCCAGTCTTCTCTCTTCCTCACCTTCTCCGCTCCATAAACAGCTACGCTCCATTCCAGACATTTGGCTAGTCTTTTACTCAGTTTTAGGTCAAGTTGGTTGGACAATCTGTTTATTAAAGGCTTCCATTGCCATTGATGTTCTCATTATCACTTTCTGATTACACCTCCTGAATGTATCAATATAGAGGTTGGTATTTCTGCATTTTGGCGACAGGCAAGTTTTAATGTTCAAAGTACTTTTGTTCTAATGAAATAATTAGCACTAAAGGTCTCTCTATTTAACGTTCAATCCTTTTCCTATGTTTAATTAATTATTTTGATGTTTCCTATTTATCTTGAAATAGAGCGTATATACAGCGATGGAACTCTCGTTTAACTGTTGATTTATGAAAAGAATATCCAAAAAGTAGCTCACTTTCCTCTGTTTCATTCGACAACTGTTATAGCTTGGATTGAATCATTGTTTTCATTTGTCTTTGTTTCCTATTCCTTTCCGCTCGTTGTCTTCTGATTTCCATCGCTTTTGTCAATACCATTCCTTTTATGGCTTTGATGAAGACGCCGTAATCTTGCGGTTAAATTCCCTGAAGTAAGTTCAAGAGTATAGGAAAGTTTTCCATGTCTCTCAATTTCTGTATTAACCTATACATACTCAGTAGTTTAAGTGATGTATGCATCTGTAATTCTTACCATTTCCTTTATTTCTCTTCGTAGGTAAGGACGGAGAAAACTCACTGCGAAATGCATCGCAGTGCGTTGGAGTCAATAAGGGGAGGCATAATGATGTGATTGAAAGGATTCCTGTAAAGTGAGTATACGATCATATTCAGCCAGCCGGTACGAAGATAAAGGTGTATCCATCGAGAATAGGAAGGTGTGTCGTACGTTATCATCCTAGGCTCCACAAACTGTTACACCACCACCACCTGTTTCTCTCCTTCATCGCAATATATCTTATTTTCGTCGCCAGTATCGATTAAAACTTTCAATTTCTCACTCTTCAAACTTGGATGAAATTTCTTTCTTTTGGACCATCCCGTTGCGGACGTTTTTCATCAGAGGATCGATCAACATTTAATTTAATTGCCGACTCTACCAGCTTTCGATATGGATCTTCGTTGATTTATAAATCTGTATTTTCAATTTTTTAGATTCTTTGTAACTCATGTCGCAATTACCATTTTAAAATCGCCGAAGCCATGTTTTACGCACTTCTCTTGTAATAAAGTAATCTAAAATGACCTCCTGCAAACGTTGTTATATTGGGAAAAATGTGGATATTTTCAGTGCGAGAAAAATTACTATTTTTTTAGTTCAAAAATATCTATCACCAAGTTTTAGAACTTACTGCTACATCTTTAAGATACATGTCTTACTGTTTTTCTATAAGCAGGAGCAGTCTTTCTAAAGCTATCTTTTAAATAATGGCCGGAACTTATTACCGTCGAGTAAACAATCATCTTAAAAAAAAATGTCATATTGGCTCAACTTTGAGTTGGATTTTAGCTGGATAAAATTAAAAAACTCTTTCGTTAGTTTCATACACTAATATTCGTGAATATGTTTCTGTGGCTTAGATATGTTATGAAAATAATAAATTTTGTTTCTTCGAAGATCTTGGTAGAATTTGAATATTTTTTATAGAGATTTGATATTCTCCTGGTGTGAATGTGAATTTTTCTCGGGTTAACACCCAGGTAAGTTCAGGATATTTCGCCAACGTTTCAATGGCTAACTCTGCCATCTTCTTCAGGGCTGCTGATATATCCTGAACTTACCTGGGTGTTAACCCGAGAAAAATTCACACTGAATATTTTTTTCTTTGTGTCACAGACTGAAGTTGCTTCTAACTTTTAAGCATTAATGAAGGGATAAGTATTCTTTGTCTTACTTTAAAAAATATTTGTAGGAACTAACTACGAAATGATTAAGCGCTCGATTCCTGAAGTTACCTTTTTAAGACTAATTTTCATCCCAAGTTGCGAAGTGGTAAACTATCTCTCTCTGTCTGACTGACCAACTAATGTCTGTACGTCTTCTTCAATTCGCGACACTCAAGTTTACGTCTGGTCTTTCCGAACTAAGTAGGGATACCAAAGGGAAAAGTTGCGACAGATTTGATCAGCTTTTATGCTGGGTTCAGAAATATTCTTTTGCGTCTGGTTGGTATTTTATCCTTGGTAGAACGGAAAATGGTGCCCGTTTTTTATTGCTGTTAAACGGAGTGCCTAGTTTGTTAATTTTATTTCATATATGTATGTATTGAATCAAAACAAAATTTTGTATGCATTGAATCGAAACAAAATTGTATTATAATGTTTGAGTGTTAATTCTTAACAGAAACAAAAAGTTTAACTCACAAGGCGCTGTTGGCAGAACGATGTTGAGAACAATGATGAGATCTATTTGATGTGGAAGTGGACAGAGAAAGTAAGAAGTGTGATAGCTTTTGTTCTCATATCCCTGGGTTAGAAGATTGACAAATAGGAAATTAATATCCGTCATTTTCGTGCAATCCAGTACAGCACTTTCTGGTAATGTGAAATATAATTTATCAATATTACTAATAAGTTACTACGAAAAATGAAAAATAAAAGGAAAGTTCCACAGAGAGGGTTCGAACCCCGTACCATCGGTTCCACATCCAGCCTCGTTCAATGAGAGCTATAAGAGCTGTGATTGAAAGCGCGAAAATGACAGGTTCTAAGAGATATGAATTTCTTTACTGACGATTTTCTCTCGAACTCGGGCCTATGGGAACAAAACCCATCCCACTTTTTACTTTCTCTCTTTTTACTTCCACATGAAATAGGTTTCCTTGTGGTTCTCAACATCGATCTGCCGACTGTTCTTTGTCTGTAAAAAGTTATCGGTTTTGTGAGTCGACTCTTTCTCTGGAATGAATGAACATAGAGATGCGAACTTGGTCTCGTTGTAAAGCTCTCTTTTGCAGTTTTTAACCTACTTTAATCACAACTGGCGATTAATTTAATGTGAATTCGTATTTAAAAGGGCGGAAAGCTCGCGGGACTTCTACTACTCGCAGAATGCCTGCAGTGTTGTCGCATTCACCCGTTCCAGCCTATCTCTCGGGGACTTCTTAACTTTAATAATCTTATAGTATAAAATAGGATAAGAAGAAACCTCCCAAGTCTGTAGTCTTCTACTTCCAAGTTTCGCAGTCTTTCCGCGCTGTTAACTATGAATTCCTCTAAAATTAATTGCCAAGTTGTGATTAAAGTAGGTTAAATCCTACTTTAATTACGCGGAAATTCCTACCGAGCGTATTTTAACGAGACCATGTTCGCATTTTACGTCCATTCATTGCAGAGAAAAAATTGCTTTAAAATCAATAATAGATTTCACATAAATAATTGCGCCAAGATGAAATATTCTAATATTTAAAAAAATTTGTTTTCATCGAATTTATCCTTTTTGAGAAATAAAATTTATTAGTCAGCAGTCCGTGAAACCTCGAAAATACGGAAATTTTCTTCGTTGAACTTCGTTTCGTGATACAATACAAACAACAATGTTTATGGTTGACGCAGAATGAAACATGTTAAATGGTGCAACCTGTTTGTCTATGGGATCCCTCAGCTCTGTTTTTATTCCAAAGTCGAGTGTCCATAATAAAAATCCGCCGCAATTATTTCGTATTTTCCTGTTGGCTTCAGGGTCGTCGAAGCTTATAATTTAAGAGTCTAATCACTTCTCGGAGTCGTCCTGCTTAATTAGCGGCTTCCTTTGTTGAGCATTTTTAACATTCTAATGGAGGAATTTCCTTCTCCCCGCCTCATTCCCTTTGCCCCGCCTCATTCCCTTGTCGAAATTACAAGCTTCAACGTCGCAACATCTGAACTGTATGCGAACCGCATCCATCGATGGAATCTCGAAAAATCCTGATGCGGATGTCTTTTATCTGCCACGCCTTTTCGGAGAATTCCCTACTGTCCTCTTCAAGTGGTTGGCAACGATTCTTCATTTCCTTTCTATCTTTTGTTTGCATTTCTTCCTATGTATTCTCCTCTATTTGTCATCTACACTACTTTACACTATTCCTTCCATTAAATTAGATATGTCGTGGTCAGTTAGTTGTTTTTGAACTTTTTTTCGTATCAAGTGTAGTCCCTTACTGGTGTAATGATATTTTTGTAATTTTTAGGTTTTTTATGCAATTTCTTGTCTTGAAGCATTTTTAGCATATTTTCAATATTTATTTTGAAATTTCTTATTTTATTAGATTTTCAATGCTTTTTGAAGTGCTAACATGTTTCATTGTGAATTATTTTAAATATATTTTCTTCTGTGTTTTCGCGAGTTTTTTCACCCCATTCTCCGTTGGTTTTTCCATCTAATGTGGGTTCTTTCTTTGTCAACCGTAAGTTGCAAAGATTTTTTCCCACACCGTACTTTCCTTTTTATTTTTTAATTATTCTCTGTACGTATTACAATTGCGTACTAGCTTAGGCGGGGCCCCACTAAGGGTTGTCTCTGTTTATCTGTAATCTTTTCCATCTTTGGGTGGCAGGAAAATTACTGCGGACTTTACTTTAACAAACAGTGTCACTGACGCTGAGATTTGTAAGTTGCGATGGTTTTATTAAAAAGAAATTAATTACGAAATGAAGTACGTGTTTTTAATGTATGTACAATTCATAATATGCAGAATTATTAATACATTTGTATACATTACTACTGAAGCTAAAGGTTTCCAATTTTTTTCAGAAATAGCGGCCGCTCAAAAATTGCTTGGGCGCCGGCTTCAAAGTAGACTGCAACCGCCCCCGCGCACCGCTTGGCCCTGCTCTCTTTAGCCCATGGGATTGTTTCCATTTTCTTCTAACACTATATTTGAAAAATTCTCAGGTTCCATTTTTTTAGAACCTTGTAGTGTCAAGCGACAAACGCAATTTTACTTGTCTTTTTTTTGTCTCTAATTACTTTTCTCATGCGAAGAAACTGACAATGAATTGATATTGAAAGCTCGTCTTATTGAGCTGTTGAAGTCAGTTGAGCTTTTTCCATCCGATGTAATTTTGCTGCCCAACTATTTCAAAGTATTTACGTGTTTTAGCGAAGTGTTATCAAAACTTACGTCTACTGGAGTTGAGCTGCTTATCCTCATCTCCGTCCTTAAAGTGTTTATTTTCTCCTGCAGATTCATCCTCATCATTATGTGTTTCCCTCACTTCTTTATGGTTGATATCCATGCCAATGATCTTTACTCATGTGTGCTTTCTTTAAATTCCTCAAGAGATATTTATCTGTAGAAGGAGAGCACTGCCGGAGATAAAATTATTTCCCCGTCGTACCCCTTTTCGTAACTTTGCCATGTGTGTCTGTCGTGCCATTCTTGTCTCTGTTTACTTCACAAATGATTTCACGGAATTATAGAGCAGTATTTTCCATAGATTTCACAAGTCCCTTCCGTATATAACCGAAAGGTTCCGTTATGAAACCTTATGCTTTTTGTGCCGACTTTATTTTGTGCCGATTCAGCGTCAGGTTGTACAACTCATTGAATGCGAGAGCCAGTGTTGGGCAGTTTCTTTGAGTATTTGAAGATCTTTAAACCTCTTTCAGTAGATTAAGCTGTCGCTTCGATTCGAGAATAACGACATGAGCTCAACCTCTGAATGTGATCAGGGATTACAGCAAGTTTTGGTAACCTAAATGGCAACCAAGTGACCCATTTATGTATATGTACTCTACCATTTGTATATATGTATTTGCGGTGGTATTTGCGTTGTTTAAATTTAGCATAAAAATGGAACTGCAGTGGATTGACGCTGTCCGACTATCAGAGTTTCCTGAGGGGAGTCATATCTACCTAATGTGCACATGACTCCCGTCAAGGCATGGGAGTTACCTCTACCTGGGGAGTCATCTGTAACTCTTACACCAACCAAAACAGGGCTGGATTTCCATGGTCTATTGCAGGTGTCGGGAAACCTATGACCCGCGGGTCATTGATAATTTCAAGTGATCCTCTACAAAGTTAAGGAAGTCGCGATAATGACAGTGTCGAAAATGGATTAAAGAATAATCAGAAAGCGGGGATAATCCAAACTTTCTCTTCAATTATGATTTTCATAATTACTTCGTAGAGAGATGTAAATAACGACCTGCAACTCCTGAGCATCTCCCCAAGTGACAAGGCATCTTGACCTTTCCAAAAACAACAACAATGTTCGTAAACGGTGTAAATAAACAATTTATTATCATCTGCCCCCATATTCCGTTATTTTAATCGTTTCATTGACTCGTTGAGAGTTTTCTTCGGATATTTTCATCAGCGATAATTTCGTTGTTCCACCTGCTCCGTAAAAGAGGTCTTTCGTATATCCTGCTTTATTTAGAACACGAAAATACTCATTTCGGTGAATTATACAAAATCGCACACTGATAATCTGCCCACGGATAAGTGGGGGTTCATTGTATGTACCACTGACCCGAATCGTCTCCCTAATAGTAACTTTTTGGGTGATTTTGACCCGCAGCCGAAAAAGATTGCCTACACCTGTATTACAGTAAAAGCCAACCGGTCTCTTGGCCGGTGAGCGGGGTTTGTTGTTTTCTCTTTAGACTTTTATTAGACTTTTGGTTCGTATAATTGAAGAGTTCCTTATCGCTTTCCTTTGCATCAAAATCTGAGACAATTCTTCACCTCTCTTCATTTGGGAATTTGCATTTGCTTTTTCTAGAGGATTGTTGGTTCTATTTTTGCGAAGTGATATTTTTCTTTAACTCTTTCACACCACAGATAACTAATAACATTCAAAATTCGCTTATTTCTGCGGCAAGTCGCAGCCCCTCTCAAGAGGAAGCACTGCCTTCTCCGTGTTTCCCATAAAGAAGGGAAGAACCGATTTAAGGTGCACGGAAAAAAAATTGTCCCGGGCGTCAAATATTTCTTTAAAAAGCGAAAAGGGAATAAATTGAGTCCCCTTCCAAGTGGTGAAAATACGGCGCTAAGTTGCGATATTTCCGAGCGCACAATGGAAATTATCAGTAAGAAAATTTGAGTAGATGACCACGGAGATCTAAATTTCCTAAACACGTGTCCTCGTAGAGCCCGAATTTTATCGGATGAAATTTTCTAAGATGTTGTCGGTAGGAAAGTACGAGATTTTGAGCTGCGAAAGATTTACCCAATAGTTGTAAATGTATTGTCCGAATAGCGTGCTGGACTCGACGAACGTCCTAATATATTCACCTTGTACCGTGTATTGAAAGGTCTTCCCTCCACGTTTAGAAGGTATAACTAAAAATCAGTATTTTTTTGAGAGTTGAATTAATCTTAAGATCTATGAAACGTTTAAGAGAGAGTTTGTTGCACGGATAAAAGGTGGCGTGAGAAAAACCATAAACTAAATATAGGATTAAAAGAAACAGACACAGATTACAGCTGTAGGATGAAACAGATCCAAAATTCGGGAGGTTAACGGTTGACATAACAGCCCCATATCAATTAAGAATAATAATTGTAGATATTCTAGTTCGGTTTTATTTAGTATAATGCACCTGATCCGGTTTTCAGTCTAAGAAAGGGATTAATCTTCTTCGAAAAGTACACATGAATCACTTTGATTTATCCCTCGGTGTAGGGATGAAATGGGAACATGGCTGTTAATGAATTAGAAACGACTTGAACCGCCGGCGAGACGGCTCTTGGACATCTTAAGCAGCTCTTAAGGCTGAATTTATCCTCTTCGGACGCATTTTTCGAAGAATGAGAATTCATCATTACGATCGCTATCCGTTTTAAACAAACTTTGCTCGAGAAGTCATGATTACTGCAGAAACAGACTGATGGTGAAAAGACCATTGCCACCGTATAACACATAACAGTGTTCGTTTTCACCATTCCAAAGCCGTGCTCCTCCTCCGACGCCGTCAGTGGCTCCAGCATTCTTCCCTCCCGCATTTCTTCCTCGAGTCGAGGTCACTGGCATCACTCGCCGCTTCCATTCCTCTGTTTTATGCCTTTGGAATTAGTTATTTGCATTCCAAATCACGATCAAGTCGAGCGATCGTTTTCATCGAAACTGTAATGAAAATACTATCGCACGCGGTTGTTGATCATCAAATTCCTCCCGAAGTTAACGCTTTTTCTCATTCGCGATCTTATTTTCGCCTTTCAGATTTAAGAATCACAATTCCTCTAAATATGCTTTCATTTGAAACGTTTGGTCCTCCATCTGCTCAATGAAATGTGGCAGTTTTGGATTTGCTTTCGAAGCCACGACCATCATTTTCGAGCCGCTTCGTTTATTAATTGTGAAGATTCTGCAATTCGATTTTCATTTGTCTTTTTCTCATTTATTCCTCGCATATTTGAATATAATCTCAGGAAAACGGCCGAAAAACGAGGGAAAACTGACGTCTCGAGTATTATCAACGAGGAGGCAAGTCTTCGAATTTTTAATTAAAATATTTACTACTTTCGCTAGTATACGTAAAGGTAAAATGAAAATTTGTACTCTTTTCTTTCGTAGGAATGTTGCTTATTATTTACTTTTGAAACAGAAACGAACGTGTTTTCGTACTAAATTAATTGCTTTTCATTATATTCATCAAAAAAGGGCACTTTCCAAAAATTCTATCATCTAAACAGTTTTATTTGCTTAGGTAAGTTTATTATCATTAGGAATAACGGTGTGAAAAATAGTGACATGACAGGGTTTCGAACCCAGGTCTCCCATTTTAGAATACCTGCCCGGAAAGTGGGAGACCTGGGTTCGAGTCCCAGTCGAACAGCACTTCAAAACCAAGACTACAAATGGGGGGGGGGGGGACAAAAGCAATGCGGGCTTACAGTGTACTACTAACAAATGAAACGCAAGATGATACCTGACTATTGCTACACGCTCGATTCTAATTGTGTTTAATTTCATTGAATTACACTGCAAATTATATTTACTATATATGTGAATGAACAAAGGTAGTGTCCAATTCTAAGTCAATGTCCAATACTTTGGACATTAATTTAGATTTCTCCTATTTATAAAAGGGCATAGAGGAGGACCCACGAAATTATAGACCCATTTCATTAACTTCGCTTTCCGGCGGCGAAATGAAGCTCGTCGTTACTAGCTCACTTACGAAGTTCTTAGATAGCAATCGTTTATCAATAAGAACAAACACGGTTTTCCAAAGGCCCGTCTCGAACTAAACTAACTCATTTCGTCCATTATATCTTATAGTTTACTGAGAGTAAGTAGACTTTAAGAAGCTTTCGACTGAGTCCATGAATACAAATTAATAATACTCGACTGGGACAAAGACTTCCTGATGTACGTGAATGATCCGAACGACGAGATTGATGGAATAACGAAGGTCCGTACTAATCGATAATGTGTAGAGAAATAAGAAGCAACTAAGGTAGCTTATCGCTATCAAATGCCTCAGTTCATATTCGGGCGAAAAATCGCAACTAGATCGTAATGTAAGTAAACGCTCAGTAGTTAATTTCTTCGAAACGAAACCATTGCGTTTGCGAACCACTCGTACAAATTAGGGAATCGAATATCAATGTAGTCGACTCAGTTGAATATGTCGCAATCACTGTCACTTATAACTTAAACTGTTTCCAAAAGATCTGCAGTAAAGGTACCAAAAAGCTCAGCTTTATAGAGGTTTTATAAATATAGTTAGATGCGAGGAAAAAGTTACAGACCAATGTTTTTTCCAGTGGGACCAATGTTTTTTCTACAGGGTCAGGCCCAACCTTAAATATGAGTCGGCTATATGGGATCCGGCGGATGAAACGTATGCTCACGAGGGAAAGCAGCGCAAGGCGATGCCATTTGTTAAAAAGCGCTATTATAGAATAGCAAGCGTTATGCAAATGCTCTCAGAATCAGGTTGGGAGTCCTTGAGGGAAAGGAGATTAGACTGCGATTGCTTGGTAAATTCAGAGAATATATTTGGAAGACGTAGTCGATATTAATCGTCCCTTTTCTGCTACTTCGGTCGATCCGACAATGAGCGTAAAATAGGGGAAATATATGCGAGGACGAGTCGTTTTAGGGACTCTTTTTTTTCCTCGAACGATACGCGATAATAATAAATTAAAGAAGTAATTCAACTCTTGGTGTTTACACCCCCTGCCACACGCCGAAAGGTGACACTCAGGTTGTTAATGTCGATTTTTATTTGTTTAAAATAATGCGGAAACGCTGAAAACATCAGCTTGCATTCATTGTGGAAATTCTGTGGAAAGTAAATCTTTGATGTCTTCTTCGTTTTTTTAAACCGTCCATTAATTAAGACGATAGCTACATTACGAAAAACGTTTAAGTGGCCATGTGGGTTCACTTTAAATTTAATAAAACAAACGAATCAAGCGTCGCACATCACATTCTAAGAAAACCTGGTCCTGCCAGACTTTTCTATGGCCGTTTTTACTTCGATATAATTGTGCTCTTGAGACTTCAGGAGTCTCTCTTTCCTCTGAAATCATTACATAATCAAACATACGTTTTAAGAAAAGCAATGGAAGTGAATGAAATCTATCCGAAAAATACCAAGAAATACTTAGAAAATAGAATTATTTGGATCGTTGGGAAAAACTCCTCAGTATAATGCTTACGAAGAAAATAGTCTTAGCGTGAGAAATATACTGAAGGAAATCGATCTTTTCCTCTGTAGGGAAACCGATATGTATTGGCTAAACCATTCCATACGTTTCCTTGGAAAGTCCTGATTTCTGTCGCAGTCTCGCGCCATAAATGCATTTCACTCCTATCTTAAGCGTTCAAATTATGATTTTCCAGGGTGTTTCTTTGTGTATTGTCGATTAATTTGCAATTTTTAAATTCCATGAGATATTTTTACCATTTTTGTGAGTTACTGAGGCGAATCTTGTTGGCACTAATACTTAATAAATTGTCGTTTTTTATATATTTATTAAACTCCTACATAACTTTTGATTGATTTACCTGCCAGGAATGAAAATATTCCAGTAATATCAGTCAGTATTTGTTGAAGTATAGGCGCAAATAGCGGTTGAGGCGCCTAACCTCACTACTGCTAATTGTCGCTTTGTGTTTGACGTGCAATAACAAGACGCGACATCAGCAAGAATATTCGGAAGTGGTGAATTTCGACAGATGCGCCTAGTGACATTTTCCTAAGGAAGGCGCGCACGAGCACGTGTTTTAATATAACAAGGAGACGCATTAATCCCTCACATAAAAGGCGTCTTTTTAATTTCCAGACGATTCGCGAAATTAATTTGCGCTCGCCGACGGAATTCCGCGCTGAAAGATCAAAATCAAGCCAAAGAAAAATTCTCGCGAAGTTATTATACACTGTTGTTGATTAAAAATCTGACCGTAGTCTAGAAAGAGTGAGCCTTAAAAAGACGCTTTCAGTAGAAAAGTACCTAAATGGAGTTGAAATGAAGGTGGGGAGAAATTTTCGAGAGACGGTTAAGAATGCTCTGAAAACGAAAAGATAAAAGAAACCATTAAAAGAAGTGCCAGGTATTTTGCACTAAAAGTTGATGGGATACGGCAGAAGGCATCAAATATGACGAATCAAAGATGATCAAAGCGACTTATCTCTAAACTCGTACACCATTACTATCTCTAGGAGTTCCATGAGAAATCAGTCTCTCTTTACTTTATGTTGCTACTTGTAACATTTTGCAGGGGAAAGAATAATATCAAATGTTTAATGAAAAATTATTTATAAGAATCTCTTTGTTAAAAGAAACAGCTATATTAAATAGAAGGCGCTCACTGATTGGAGACTTAAAGAAAACATTCATTTTTACAAAGAAACAATCCTAATTACTCCACCAGTTGAAGCCAATTTTCCTCAATGAGTCTCTCTTCTTCTCTTAATTTCAAACTCATAGTTTGCATATAAAAATCTTCATTCGTCCAAAGATGCCTTTCAAATCTCCTCTTCACATTCAATCCTTCAACATTTTTTCCTCAATCGAAAGACTTGTTGATCTTTAGTTAGATATTTTATAATTTATGCCGCTGGTCGTTTTTATCTTTCATTCTTGTTCCGTTTCATCTCATCGTATACTCATCACTTCATTCCATTAGATGCACTTTTCCTCGTCTCAAAACAAAGGAACGCAGAGAGAATGGAACTGAAGACGAAGAAGTGGAAATGTTCTTTTTCTTTCCTCACGGGCTGCCGCTCAGCAAACCCGCTTCTCCATTCTTGTCGATTCCTCCATTCTTTAAGGACCGTTGAGAGTGGCGCCTTACGGCATTTTATTATTTTTTACAACTAGCAAACGCCCTCGTCAAGCATTTAAATTTAAAAATTTAATTTATATTTATTTATTTAATCTTAAAATTATTTATCTATTTAATTAAAAAATACGTGTATATATAAAATTACTATCTGTCGTAGTTGGACACAAGTCTGATGGCAGCGTGATCACAAAATATTCTATTCATTTTAAAATAATGTTAAGCTGTTAACAATATTCCATATATTGTAGTAATTACACAATACTTAATTAAACGATATGGGACAAACTTGATTATTCATTACAAAAATAATATTTTTGAAAAACATTCACCGTATTCGATGTATAGCATTGAGTTTCATC
>KZ309156.1:39051-157460 GCA_000376725.2 Ladona fulva | reverse complement strand
TTGATGTAATATGTAAATTTATGTACTTGAGACAATTGGTTACAACAGGAGAGAAAAACAGGATTAATGAAGTGAATCGAAGAATGACACTATGCTGGAGTACCTTCGGAAGAAACGCCAATATTCTGGAGTCAAAAATGCCAATGATCTTTAACTTCAACCAATGCATTGACATATGGAAGTGAAACTTGGGTACTAAACGCAATAACAACCCAGCGAATTCAGACAACGCAAACAAGTATGGAACGGTGTATGGTTGGAATCATAAGAAGAGACAGGAAACGCAACACCTGGGTGAGGAAGATGACAGGAGTGACAGATATTATAGAAAAGGTAAGATCACTGAAATGGATGTGGGCAGGCCATGTTGCGAGAAGAAACGACAACCGATGGACATCAGCAGTTCTGAACTGGATACCAAGAGACGTGAAGAGACCAAGAAGAAGACCAAGGGACCGATGGAACAGAGGCATCATCAAGTATTTAGGGGTAACAGAGAAGCTCAGAAAAGAGAGCATTGGAAAGCGTTTGTGGAGGCTTATATATGTATATCGGATTGAATGGCTAATGATGGTGATGTGCATGTCTGAGCCTGTATGGATATAATGGTGTATGGCTATCAACAACTGAGAATAGTTTCAATTATTTGAACAATTTTGTGCTTTGAGCCTTGTATATTTTGTCCATATGCTTTCCCCAGAAGGGGATGTTGGATTTCATGCGGTGTGAGGGACGTCACTGAAGAAAATATATGCAAAGAGATCTCTCGTTGAAATCAGTATAGAAGTTTGGCTTATATTTTCTTCGCAGTTTTCCTTTTTCATCTGTATTTCTTATATCTGTATTTCTTATAGGCATCTCTATTTTCTTCATGCATATTTCCCTCGATAATTTCTTGCGCCCACATTTTTCTTGTATTCTTTTACTTTTGTTGGCACGTTCCGATGGCGTCTTCATTTAAATTGGCTCAAGGAAATAATCTTTCTGCTAAGCTACGATTAGTTAATGATCTGCAATTGAAAATTCCGTTGGTTGTCATGGAGTCACAACAGTTTCTCCCCGATACTTTTCGTTTACTTTGACATGGTAGGATTAATATTAGTTAAAATTTTTAAGGAACAATTTTATCTCTCTTTCTTAATAAATAAGTATCACATCTAACAGTTATGTCGCAAATCATTCAAATTGCTTTACGTTTAAAATAATAGGAAAGTCTATGCAATATCGTACATTTTCTGAACATTTTCTTGTGAGAGTTTCAATAATAGTTTCGAATTCTATAATCGAATAATATCAAATATTTAGTAAGAATAACACTCTCTGAAAAATAACTTTGTTTTGAAAAAGGAATACGTGTTTAAGTTGTTTTTATTCTTCTTTCATGTTGAAGAGCTACTACAAAGGTGAGGCCAAAATGGTGGATTTTGTTAACTTTGTTTTATTTCTGTTTATTTGGACATTATGAACCCATTTTCAAACCTACTTAGTCGAAAATTGCACCATCATTTGTCTAAAATAGTCCCAGGATGCATACTTATGTACATGGCAGAACACAAGTTGGAAGAATTCAAGTTTTCAAATGAAGAGTATATCTTATAATTGCTTATAATGTCAATCTTATTTTGGTATAAGTGATTTATAGTGAGTAAATAATGGTTATTAATATCTCTTGAGTATTTAGGTTCTGCTTTTTGAATGGTTCTCTTTATTGTATTGCTTTCGTGTATCATTAAATCCCTTTATCTTTTTCTGTATCATTTTATTGAATAATTTACCTTTTTTCCGCGGTAAAATATATCATATTCTGCAGTCTTTAGAACATTATATAACACATCAGTATAGCAAAAAAGTTAGAAAAGATTTCAAGGAATAGAATAGCTTTTTCAGGCAATTATCTTCATACTTTTGGAACGGAACCTGTTTGAATACGGCACACACTATACATCTACAATATAATTGATCATGAGATAAAAGCTTGGCTTAAATAAGGGATTCCAATTCTAGCTTACTGCATAAGAATCTAATTTATCTCATGAAAAAGATTCGAAGCAAATTCCAGCTTTTCATAGACGATTAGCGTGTCAATGTCTCTCTTATCGCGTTCAGAGGCGAAGATTTCCTTCAAAATTCTTTACTACCAAAATCAGGCACTTACTGATGTAGACTAAATAGGGTGTCTTGTTTAAGTTGTGACTGGTAGTCCAGCCAATTAATACATCCGACCTTCTAATTTTTAATATGTTGCTAAGACACATGTCCATATTAGAAAACAAATTTTGCAGTTTCAAAGGACTTATGCGAGCTGCGCAAAAAGCAGCGAAATTTTCGCATTTTAATCGGGGTTTGCTCAAAGTCTCCTAAAGTATGCATTTTACAGAAAAATTCAAACTATCAGATTTAAAATATAGTTAAATTTCCTACATTTTAAGCTCAAAATCGGCACTGTATGTTTAAAACTTTCCGAGAAACATCTCTTAAAAAATTGGCAGTTTTTTACAAAAGATGAAAAATCGCCGTTTTGGTCGCGTATCTTTCAAAATTTCGCGGCAAATGCTCTCATCCGACGAGGCACCTTAAAAGAAATGAAAGTGTAATAAATTTGTTTAGCTTTGATATAAATTCAAAATAACGCTCCTAGGTTCAATTCTTCGAAGTCCTCTTTGGCCCTTCGAAAATGGCATACAACAAAAACTCCGCAGAAATGGATTTTTGGGATAAATCAATAAAACAGTTAAAAGAGTACAATAGATATCAATTATATTTTAATCAACTAAGTTACAAGTAGCTCTTGAATGAGTTGTGTTATTACTATGATTATTTTCAGCTCAAGGACGAGAGAAATTTAAATAAATGTTGTCATGGTCGTGAGAGGTTTAAATGGACCAGGGCGATATTCGGCTGCTGCGATGTAAGAATTTCTTATTTAGATTTCATGAAATATAATATGTATTGCTGAAGTGAAGGAATTTAAGTTAGTTCTCATGTGCGCATATNGTAGTTACGATTGACAAAGTTTTCCCTTCAATAATTTAATTATTAGCAAATAATTTCGAAATTTATCCAGGATCAAATAAACCGGTAATGTGTCGAGTTATTATGGTCTTAGGACGAAACATTCTGGCTTAGGATGAGTAGGCGTTTACGATAACGTATAAACATTTAAATTAAGTTCCGTCGCGCTTGAATCGGGCGTTCACTAGTTTAGGAATAATTTGGAAAACTTAAGGATAAGTAATTGTGACATCTTAAAGAACATGTGAGACATAAGAAACCGTAAGTCTTGATGGCTGGGATTTTGAGTGAAGCACTGAAGCTTGGGGGCGAAGCAATTGTAGCGTATCTCAGGGTGTTATCTTATGTATAAATTAGAATGTGTGTGTGTGTGTTTTCGCCTAGAAGTCGATAACCAAATGTCGCCCAACTTTCAAACTTTGAAGTTTGTTAAATGTCTTCCCCGGACAGATAATAGGCTCCTTCTTATTCGCCTAAATACATGTAAAACTCACTTTTATCGCTTTCAGGGTTTATTTCATTTATTTCTTTCATTCGCAAAATTAAACCAGAAAGAATAGCCGTACGAAATCGAGACAAGCAGAAAAAGAAGGGAAATTGAATGAAAATTCTTATTTTTGTCGTGGTACATTGCTTTCGATTCGAAATGGCTAGAATTTTTATAACATTCTTGTGATATTTTGTGGTTGTTAGAAACCGTTTCCCCTGACGAGCAATTCCACTGTTAATCCGAGCTCATGGAATTCAGTTCACTTTTATTGCTTGCTGCGTTTGTTTCTTTTGCAAAATTTAATAAGAAAGAATAGTCGCAGGAATTCGAGATAAGCACCAAGAAAAGAGAAACGGAATGAAGATTTTTATTTCGGTCGTCGAATATTGTTTTCTGTCCAAAATTACGAGAACTTTGAACAAATAAATGAAACTGTTATAAAATAATGAGGTGGTAAACAAATCGTCCCCCAACTAATTCCATGGTTGATCCGAACATATGAATTTTCCTACAAGAATACACTGGGAATTGAGGTCTATACAACATGCAATTATTAATCATAGACAACGGGTATATGAAGAGGTATTTTAGCATTTGCAGTGTCGAATGTTTTGCAATGACGAATCGCTGTGACGCATATACGACCATTTAGGAGAGCTTTTTTAATCAGCTTATTTTTGTCAACGGCATTTCAGAACGCTGAAACATTGCTTTCGTTGAGTGAACCTACATCTACCCCTGCAAGCCGCCTTTCCACTGATGGCAGGGGGTGCTTGAACCACGACTCTGCTTCGATCATTATCTCATTTCATAGAAGAATTTAGAGTACATAATAACGAAATTTCATGTGTCATGCTGCATTAGCTATCTATTTTATTTCCTGAGAGTCGACTGAATCGCAAACAGTATGGAGTTAAAAATTTTAACTTCCCATTGTCTCTTATTGGGCAGTTTATAAGTTTCTTGGGTAGTTGAGATATTCATAGTGTGGGTGTGTAAGGGTGAATGTTCGCCTAAAACTAGAGAACCAGTTGTTATAAAGCATGCAAACTTGCACATTTTTAAAAACCGGATTCCATTTCGTGCATTTATTGGTCTCAGGTTCGATCTCATAAGGATGAATGCGTTCCTATAAGATATTCATGTAAACTATATTAAACTTTTGCGAGATCTATTTCTATAGCAAAATGACAAAGAATCATCATACAAATCTAGAGACAATTTTCATAAGAAAGAAATGTTATACAATCATATACTTATAGTCGATTAAGAATTTCAGCTTCAGATTATTAGAACTTTGATTCGAAAATTTCCGTTTTTGATAATGTGTCCCATTGAGCTAAGTCAGGATGAGAAATGTTAGTTTCTCTTTTGTACAAACATTACTACTTGTTTAATCATATCTCTATCTTCTCCCGCTGAGAATCAACGGGCACCTCAGGTATTCACTATAGAATAACTGAAAAGTACCGAATTATTGGAGAAGCGCTACTATTATTCCAGTGCATAAGGGGGCTCAGGTTCGGGACAAGTGTTTTCAGCATTAGTGATTCTTATAGTGCGACTTTGGTAATGCATGCATAGTCTTCATTTATTGTGACTGCTCCCTAAAGGAGGATTTCCGAGGGCTTTCCCTCTCTTTTAAATGTCAGGCAGATTACTAGTGTTCTTGACAATTCTTGCTATTCCATATACACAGTTTTTCGTATACCTGTAAATATGTAAAAATCTTCGAAATTGTACCCACTGCCACCCGATCATACACCTACTTGCAGTGGTAAATTTGTTATAATAATAATACTAAATATATATATAAACCAAAATGTATGTCCGTCCACTTCTGTATCTCAGAAACGGCTTGATGTAGAGATGTGAAATAAACTGCATTGTTTCTGTCACTTTGAAAGCTCCACGAAAACTATTCGATTCGAGATTATGAGAATTTCGGTCAAATAGACGGAACATTATTTCCCGAAGTGGTGCCCGGTTTTACAATTTCTGCCGCCTAGGAGGCAGCACATGGATACATTGATGCTCGGATGAATAATTGTTATGTATTTTCTGGATGAGTT
Source organism: Ladona fulva (assembly GCA_000376725.2). Classification (NCBI taxonomy): domain Eukaryota; kingdom Metazoa; phylum Arthropoda; class Insecta; order Odonata; family Libellulidae; genus Ladona; species Ladona fulva. The sequence goes on along the minus strand of KZ309156.1, from coordinate 151,886 downwards.
ATTTTAAGAGTATGTTTCATCTAACCACACTCGTTCATTATAATTTGGCTGACTTAAAATAGTAAATAATTAATATTTATGGACAAATGAAGTCGTATTGATATCGTTTTTTTTTAAGCGTCTCTAGCAATCTAGTTTTGTTTATAGCAACGTAGATGCTTATGAACGTTGACGTGAAAGAAAAGGGATTGGTATAAGTGTGTTACTTAAGCTTGTATCCGTTAATTTAAGTTATTCTCTGTGCATTGGGTATAGTATTTTTTTATAAATTTGTGTTTATAAGATAGTATTTTTATAACTAATCTACGGGTTAAAGTTAAAAATTACAAAGTTTTTATAAATGTTGATTTCGTAGTTACGATTGACAAAGTTTTCCCTTCAATAATTTAATTATTAGCAAATAATTTCGAAATTTATCCAGGATCAAATAAACCGGTAATGTGTCGAGTTATTATGGTCTTAGGACGAAACATTCTGGCTTAGGATGAGTAGGCGTTTACGATAACGTATAAACATTTAAATTAAGTTCCGTCGCGCTTGAATCGGGCGTTCACTAGTTTAGGAATAATTTGGAAAACTTAAGGATAAGTAATTGTGACATCTTAAAGAACATGTGAGACATAAGAAACCGTAAGTCTTGATGGCTGGGATTTTGAGTGAAGCACTGAAGCTTGGGGGCGAAGCAATTGTAGCGTATCTCAGGGTGTTATCTTATGTATAAATTAGAATGTGTGTGTGTGTGTTTTCGCCTAGAAGTCGATAACCAAATGTCGCCCAACTTTCAAACTTTGAAGTTTGTTAAATGTCTTCCCCGGACAGATAATAGGCTCCTTCTTATTCGCCTAAATACATGTAAAACTCACTTTTATCGCTTTCAGGGTTTATTTCATTTATTTCTTTCATTCGCAAAATTAAACCAGAAAGAATAGCCGTACGAAATCGAGACAAGCAGAAAAAGAAGGGAAATTGAATGAAAATTCTTATTTTTGTCGTGGTACATTGCTTTCGATTCGAAATGGCTAGAATTTTTATAACATTCTTGTGATATTTTGTGGTTGTTAGAAACCGTTTCCCCTGACGAGCAATTCCACTGTTAATCCGAGCTCATGGAATTCAGTTCACTTTTATTGCTTGCTGCGTTTGTTTCTTTTGCATATTTTTAACCGTGCTATGAATAACGTTGAAAAATTTATAATAATTTGGATATACCTTAAAGCTAGTTACTTATCATTGGGGGGTAATGATGTTGGATATCAGACTTATCTGAAACTTTTCTGCGAACACTTCGACATTTACAATCATTGCGTGTCGTTCGCGGGTATGAATTTAGTAACTCATTACCCTTGTTTAAATTTCGCGATTTTCCTCTGTTTATTCGATAAAGGAATCTTACATAGATGTAAAATAATGTCTTCTCATGACATGCTGTCTTTTAATTTAAGGTTATTCAGCCATAGTTCCTGATCCACGAAGGATCTAGGAACATTTTGCCCACGTATTATTTTTCAAAAATTTCTTTCCTTTGTGTAAGAAGAAATTTTTTGGAAAGAGTGTACTGAGTGTACTAACGGATGGATGTGAGTGACGGACACTTAGAAGAAGTGAAACCACCAAATTTGAAGCTGCGGAAATGTGGTTTTGGTGGAGGGGAACGAGAACCAGAAGGACCGAGAGAAAAACTAATGATTGATATTACGCCTCGATCCATTAATTGTACATATTAAGGAAGTTTTATTTTGCGGCAGGAAAACTACTCCCACGGGAATGCATGCTGTTAAGTCGGACAAATGCGTTGAATGGCTTGGAGCATTATCAATCAAAAGTAAAGCTTTCGGTTCTAGTTTTTTAAATTTGCAGTAGCGTTTAACAGACGGACAAAAGTGTTCGGTAAACCAATTCTGGAAAATATTCATAGTGATCCAAGATTTTTTATTGGACTCCCAAATTACTGGTTGAGAAGATTTTGAAATTCCCTTCATTGCTGTTGTGGTTTTGGTATGATAAACAAGTCTTCATTACTGTTGTGGTTTTGGTATGATAAACAAGCAGTGGTTTTAATTTAAAGTCTCCATTATCGTTACCACCCAGTAGAAATGTTAAACGATCTTTCGCATCTTTAAATCCTGGTGCTTGCTTATCTTCCCGTTATAAAAATGTACGTCTTGGCATTCCCTTTTAGAAAAGGCCCTTTTCATCAACATTGAAAACTTATTCAGGAGGATAATTCCCTCGTTCAATGATTGCTTTTAATGTCAGTGGAAATTCAGCTGCTTCTTTTGTATCTCCACTTGCTGCTTCTCCAGTAATATGTATGTTATGAAGATTTTTCTGCTTTTAAATCGATGAAACAACCCTAGACTAGCTACGAAATTTTCACCCAAGCCGCCTTTTTCATTCTGAATCTGGTTAAATTTTGTACTCGCTTTTTCCATTTAGTCGCTTGACTCAATCTCTCAATGGCATATTGTGTTCAATTTCATCATCAATCCATATGAAAAGTCGCTTTTCCATTTCCTCAAACACATATCCTCTGAAATGGGTAATTCTTGTTGGAGAAGTCGTTTTGGTGGTAGTTGATGATAATACGATTTTTCTTTATTTTTTAAAATTGTGCGAATTGTTGAAGTTGACAAAATTAATGCAGAGCCGTTCAGAGTTCACCTGCATCTAAACGTCTCAGCACCTGCACTATGGTTTCAGCTTTTTGCATAGAGCTAGAATGCTTTTTCTTGTCGCTTTACTTTCCATTTCTTTACAATCACCCATTGTAAAGACTAAAAATTGCCGTATTTATCACAATAAAATGAAGTACCGTGCACACTTTATACTCACAATAACGATGATGATCGATATTAACTCAACTGTAGCTTCTCCGTTCGCACCGCTGTGTTCTGAGAGACTGAGGCCGTGTGAGATTGCAAAGTAACAAAAAACCGCGCTATACTGAAACGGCGTTAAGCGGGTTCTTACTATACTATATTATAATTTTAGGGAAAATATAATATAATAATATGTAAATTTATGTACTTGAGACAATTGGTTACAACAGGGGAGAAAAACCGGATTAATGAAGTGAATCGAAGAATGACACTATGCTGGAGTACCTTCGGAAGAAACGCCAATATTCTGGAGTCAAAAATGCCAATGATCTTTAACTTCAACCAATGCATTGACATATGGAAGTGAAACTTGGGTACTAAACGCAATAACAACCCAGCGAATTCAGACAACGCAAACAAGTATGGAACGGTGTATGGTTGGAATCATAAGAAGATTATTTATCTATTTAATTAAAAAATACGTGTATATATAAAATTACTATCTGTCGTAGTTGGACACAAGTCTGATGGCAGCGTGATCACAAAATATTCTATTCATTTTAAAATAATGTTAAGCTGTTAACAATATTCCATATATTGTAGTAATTACACAATACTTAATTAAACGATATGGGACAAACTTGATTATTCATTACAAAAATAATATTTTTGAAAAACATTCACCGTATTCGATGTATAGCATTGAGTTATCATCAAGATGCATATCATCCTTGATTTTCATCAACTCTCTTTGCATTTGCTATATTGCACGTTTCGCAAACATGAAACTGGCGAATGTTTCGCTTTTCAGGATCCGATATTAACGAAGAAACGGTGTCGAAAGGATGGTTATTAATTCCGAAAATCTTTTTGCGATTTTGATTAATTATATTTTACTTGATTACTTTTATATCTACATTAACAACGAGATGGGTAATGTGAAGGTTGGGTTATAAGCTGATGCTACTCTCATATATCGTGTGAGAGACGATCCAAGCGATGTATGAAATTGGTGCGAAGATTGGCAGCTTGATTTAAATGCGAAGAAGTGCGTTGCCATGACTTTCACGCGTCCCACCAACGTTATTAGCGTTCAATACCAAATGTCAGGATATCCATTACAGTTCGTTAGTCATAACAAATACCTAGACTGTCTGCGTGAGTTTATCGTTCTAATACAAGTACTAATAATACTGATTCCTGTACTAAGGAATTGTCTAACTAGCGATAGGCTAATTTTTAGAAGGTTTTCTGGAAGAGTTTTAGGGGTTCCAGAAATAACGATTGATAGTATATATATATATACGTGTTTTCGTTGCCACATCTTTTGATTTTAGGAATGTTTTTCTCCCTCTTTCTGCATGGGAGTAGTATATGGCCCATTGGCTAATGTAGTTTTATCGGTTATTACATTGGATCGGTTCCAGTGTAGATAATGATTCTCATTTTCTAAAGCGGTCGATTTGCACTTGCAGTGTGGCGTGCTACCATTCAAAAGTGTGTTTCACGGCCGTTTTTTGATGAGTCATCCCTAATCAATCATCACGTCTAAATATTTATGAAATTAGTGTCGTCGTGAAAATATCGAGTGTTTTGAATTTAAAGTTTAAAATCGCGTAGTTTTCTTGCAAATTTTCCAACTAAAGAATACTTCTTCTTTTCCCTGTTTTATTTATTTGCGTTTTTAATAACTCCACCTTAGATAGTTCTACAATTTCCCGTTTTTGAACGACGCTCACGTAAATAAATAATTATAGCGATTGAAGCTGAACCTCTCTTATAATTGCGTGAACCCAATAAGACTCACATTCTGATAAATGTCGATTTATTTCTCCTTATAAAACATTTGAAAAGCTGATTAGTTCTATTTTTATGGGTTTTATTCCGTGCGTGGTGTACAAAGCTCAGAACTTTATTTACTACTCTTTGTGAAGAGTTGGAAGATGGCATTTCCGTTCCGCACTCTTTTCCTCAAACATTCTTCCACGTCATTCTTTCATTGCTTATTTCCTGGAACGCCTCTCCATTTCACTGACCCTCATTCGGCCTCACCGTCGAAGCAAATTCCTCCGTACTATCTTTAATACATTTGCGCCGAAGTTATTTTCAAGTTGTCATAATTGATTTGTGAAGTAAGTGCGTGTACTTGTTTATCTTATGACATCCACATACGCAAGCACGAATATACGACGTATCTCCTCAATATTCACGTGCCTATGATTAACAGAATGCCTACTAAGTCTGTTTAGGCCGAAATCTAGGCATTTAACGCGTAAAGGTAGACATATTAGTTTCTCCGTTAAAATCCATCCCTGTTTTCCATGTGTGGATCCTTAAACAGCTATGTCGCTTCTATCGTGCCATAATTACTTACTTTCGAATTCGTTGGCCGTCATCTAATTATACCACCTTCACTGTATCTCTCTTTATTTTCCCTAGTTAAGCCTTTGTGCACCAATTGTCAATCGAAGGATTAAGGTAAAGGTGTTAATTTTTGCACAATGAAGTCGTACGGCCGAAACCCAAGGGATAACAAGTGTGAAAAACGACGTGACTGGGACTCGAACCCAGGTCTTCCACTTTCCGGGCAGGTATTCTAACCACTGAACTACCGTGCCGCGTCTCTTCCACACTTCAGCTTCTGCGAGCAGCCTCCACTTAAGTAGCACGAACTGCCGCCTGAGGTAGCTGAGGCAGCCAACTCACAAAGCAGGTCTTATAAGCAGGTCCTTTGCAGGTCTTAGCAGGGTGATGATGATGATGATGAGATGATGGTGGGTAAACCCACCCAAAGGAAATCACAAAGATTAAGGTAAAGGTGTCAATTTTTGCACGATGAAGTTCGGTTAAATATTTTTCTCCGGAAGAATGTGTGGAAATACATTTCTTAAATAAATATAAATAATTATGTTAATTTAAATATCTATACATTAGTTGTTGTTATATGATTGTGGTTCTTGCCGTTAACATTCGGTCAGTAGTTGTTTACACGAATAATTCTATAGAAACCGATATTCTGTCACAACACTTCAGTTCATTCGAATGTTATTATTTGCCGTGGCCGGTAGGTCCTTGGTGGTCTCATCTCCAGTTGTTCCAATTGCTACATTCAGATACACTGAGTAGCGAATTAAATATTTTGCGTCCCCATGACGTTGAATATTTTTCCGAAAAATTTTAATTTCCCTCCAGTGAAAACCTAATCATAGATTACGTAGTGGAAAAATAAATCAGGAACCATTTGAAATCATCGACCGGTAACAAATATATTGAGTTATTATGGTCTTACGACGTAAGCTTTCCGGCTTAAATGGCCCAGATATACATCTACGATAACAGGTGTATTTTTAAATTGAATAGAGTTCCGTCGTGCTTGACGGTGGTATTTACTAGTAATAATAATGATATTCGTTTTGTATCGATTGCATTTCATTCAAATAATCTTTAATTTATTTAGCTTTGTTTTCAAATATCGCAGGGTCTGCGGTTGGTGAATTGGAATTCAGCTTCACATATGTCAGAATTTACTTACTAAAAAACAGCGAAAGTCGACTTCTTTTTTTCTTCCTCAAATGGACATGACGACTTGCTAGAGGAAATAAGAAGCTAATAATAGAACCCTTAAACCGCCATCATCCTGTTTTCACAGTTTGTTTTTAGAAGTGATTTCGCAACTACGTTAAAAGGATTTGTAAACGCAACCTCTTCGACGATCGTAATAAAGCGCTGTATACGAAAGAGCAGATAAATATGAGTGGCTATTTAGAATGAAAGTGAGGAAGCGTCAACGGCGATAAGAAAGTTGCTGATGTGACTCGGACGTAATCGATGAAGCTGGGATATTTACATTTAAACCCCGCAAGCCACCTGTGGTGAGTGGCAGGGTGTGTAAAAACACCGATTATCCTATCACTCCCTAACTTCTATTAGCTTTTCTAATACTGCGAGCTAAAAACGACCATAAGTAACTATCCGTCCTGGCAAACGCTTCCCTGAATCGCCTCTTAGTTTCCTCTCGGAGTTCGTTGCCAACTGGAATAACAACATCAGCTATCTCGTCAACGAGATCTGCAGTGATAAACTTTTCGAAAAGCTTACGTCGGTAATCAAGTCTTCTATTCCTAGGAGAGATCCACCCGAGGGACACAGAGCCGATAAACTACAGTCGAATCTACAATCTCCCTTGACAAAGCTAGACGCTCAACCAGCTCAAGATCGGAGATTAATCCTACTTCGTGAGGATTCTAAAATGCACAGCAATACTCTAGGAGAGGCGAATTAGGGAAAAGTACGCTATTATTGGCGGAATGCGTAAAAGACGTAGCTACGCACTTCTTTAAATTCAAGTCAAGCTGCCAATGACTGCACAAACCTGAAATAATGTTTAGATCGTTCTGTAAACAACTGGTGTCATCCTGTGATACAGTTTCTCTTAAGTAAGTTAGAAAATACAGATTGCAGATGCCGAAAACGACACAAGACACATGAAAATGACAGATGTCTATGACACTTAATCATCAACGTTTCAAAGCATTGCTTTTGCATATTCCGCATTAATAATTTAAGTATTACAAAACGAACGCTAAGGAGTCGAGTACTAAAGAATTGTAGGAGAAAATTTTGCTTTGGCACGTCCACAATTGTACTCTTCAAGTCGTCTTTGGCGTTTTCTAAATACCATCAAAATTCTCTCTTTGAATTATTTCATACTGATAATCTGAGAGCCATAATGGCAGGCCTCTTTCTAACCGTGAAACAGAAGTGAAACAATAGAAAATGCAGGGTTTGATTCCGAATCCGGACGATACGCGATAAAAATCAGCTGAAGTGCTATCTCGAACGCTTGGTGTTTGCACCCGCTGCCATACGCCGAAAGGCGGCTTGCAGGGTATTTATCTGATGTAGATAGCTGCCCGGTGCTGAAATCGATTAGATAGTACTCTATGTCGCAGCGGCTAGCTTTGTTTGTACAGCAAAAATCAACCCTGAACACTGTGAAGTAAAAGGCATTATCAGCATATGGTGATTTCCGAAATATACAAATGAATTATAAAAGTGAAAATTTTTAACCGTGCTATGAATAACGTTGAAAAATTTATAATAATTTGGATATACCTTAAAGCTAGTTACTTATCATTGGGGGGTAATGATGTTGGNTATTAGAAAACAAATTTTGCAGTTTCAAAGGACTTATGCGAGCTGCGCAAAAAGCAGCGAAATTTTCGCATTTTAATCGGGGTTTGCTCAAAGTCTCCTAAAGTATGCATTTTACAGAAAAATTCAAACTATCAGATTTAAAATATAGTTAAATTTCCTACATTTTAAGCTCAAAATCGGCACTGTATGTTTAAAACTTTCCGAGAAACATCTCTTAAAAAATTGGCAGTTTTTTACAAAAGATGAAAAATCGCCGTTTTGGTCGCGTATCTTTCAAAATTTCGCGGCAAATGCTCTCATCCGACGAGGCACCTTAAAAGAAATGAAAGTGTAATAAATTTGTTTAGCTTTGATATAAATTCAAAATAACGCTCCTAGGTTCAATTCTTCGAAGTCCTCTTTGGCCCTTCGAAAATGGCATACAACAAAAACTCCGCAGAAATGGATTTTTGGGATAAATCAATAAAACAGTTAAAAGAGTACAATAGATATCAATTATATTTTAATCAACTAAGTTACAAGTAGCTCTTGAATGAGTTGTGTTATTACTATGATTATTTTCAGCTCAAGGACGAGAGAAATTTAAATAAATGTTGTCATGGTCGTGAGAGGTTTAAATGGACCAGGGCGATATTCGGCTGCTGCGATGTAAGAATTTCTTATTTAGATTTCATGAAATATAATATGTATTGCTGAAGTGAAGGAATTTAAGTTAGTTCTCATGTGCGCATATGCAACCGACGAAACCTTAAAGTAAGTTGTGTTGCCTATGCTTAAGGATGACAGAGCAATTTCTCTTCTTTTCGTTTTTCAACTTGCGTGGACGGTTGGGTTTTAAGAGTAACTGAAATCAAGAGTTTTTGGTTTGTAAAGGCGAGTCGATCGACCACAGCCATACACCAGTGTGTTACGGAAGTTAGACATTATCCTGATTTCCTCATTCTCCCATTTATTGTTTTTTCTGCATAAATATTGCGCTGGGCCTCCGGATGACCATGTGGGTACCACTTTCCAACTCGGTGTAAGCAGTTCCAGCTTCGAATCCTGGTGGGGGACCATGCGAAATGACCGTAGCGATGGTGTTAACACTGCTGTTGATGGCCCATCGCTGAAGCTTCTTGCCATTAGCATAGGTGAGGTTGGCTCCCCAGAGTATGCTTTTAGGTTTAAAGTCCCTGGCGAGGATTGCAGAGAGGCCTCGGTGATGATGCTTGGGAGACTGTCCCCTGGGAAAGAAGAATTTGGGGAAAGTTATCTGAACGTCCCCCAAATAGGTTCCTTGGAGAGCAGACGTTGCCTCCACGTTGGTAGCTGGAAAGGTCCGTGGGGTGCGCAGGGACACCCGTGGCGATCAGTATAGTGGTCCCTCCGCCTTTGATTGGTATGGTGGGACCCTTTTTGCCGTCAGTCCAAAGGATAAAAACCCAGGCAAAGTCCAGCATTCTATAGGTCGGAGGAGGGTTTCCTTTATCTCCGCAGCATCAACGACGATGAGTCAACAGGAATTTGAGTAATTCTGGTGTCTTCTTGCGAATGCCACCTCCGCCATTACTAGAGAGGATGGAAAGTATTCGTGGGCTTCCTTCATTAGGGTCCATTAGAAGCAGCAAGATCACGGCGGAGGAGAGCAAAAGCCTGAAATTAAGAGGCGATGGTTGCTTACAAAAGGACCTTAATTTTCTCGATGGCTGCTTTGCTGTTGGGCGGATGTTTCACCGAATCGGGTTGACTCTGTTGGTGCAGAGGGACTACTCAGAAGACTCTTGGTTTGCCTGCTTAAGAGTTGGAAGTGAAGCAAAGTCCTTTCTTCATGTTATGGATGCTCGCACCTGCCTTGGTATGGAATGGAGGGTCCTAATTTCACACCAAGGCAGTCTGCATTTCATGCCCCAGCCTCTCCCCAGGCGTTGCGTTTGCCAAGAGATGTGCTCTTGTTGGGGTGCTGGGGTATTGGTAGCGTGTTGCGGCTGCTTCCACAGCTGGCGGTATTGTCCTCTTCTCTCTCTCTCCATAATGGACATTTTCTAGACATTGCTGGGTGGTTCCCACCACAGTTGCAGCACTTTGCACGTGTTGTAGTTAATTTAGTGCAGTCCATAAAGGGCATGCGCGCAGCACCAGCATCTGGGAGTCGCTTGGCAGTAGGCAGGTTACATCTGAAGCGCATCTGCAGATGCCTGAAGGGGCGGACGATGATGATCTTACAGTAGGAAAAGCTGGATACGATCCAGATGTCTTTACAAAGAGAGGAAGCTTGATTCCTACTTTTCTTTGCTGTTGGTTCACTTTGCGGACATGGTTACCAAGTAGATGCATGTCCTCTAGGATGTCATTTGGATCCACAGAGAGTCCTCGAATGAGATACGAATGCAGTTGGTCCGCCTCACTGCTCCAGGAGTTGAACGATATCTTCTTCGCAATAAGGTCTTTCAAGATGTGGGAATGATCTGCCAAATTAACAAAGACCTTGCTGTTGTCGCCTCTGGGGGTTCTCCTGCATTTGTGGTTGTGCCTTGTTTCTGGATGAGAAAATCAGATGAACCAAGGTTACGTTAGCGGAAATCGCCTTCTCCAGTAGTGTCGGTGTCCACGATTTTGGGATTCTGGGAAGAATAGGTAAAATAGTGTGGAATAGGAAACAGTAGGCCATTAGTTATAGCAGGCGACTTTACATTGAAACATTTTGGATGAATTTCTGAGTAGACCGAGCAGCCTGCTATTAAATGCTTAGGAATTAGCGATCATAAAGCAGTGATATTTTGGGAAGTAAGTAGAAAAAGCGGTATTTTCTTTAGTGAAGCAAACCTTCCTAGCACCAGGGAAATTCTCAGAGTGAATATACAAGAATGGACGAGTAAAGGCAGAACAAAAGAACAAGTCTGGGATAATTTTAAATCTGTTTTGAGTGAATTGTTCGGTAGGTTTGTTCCTAAGAAGTTAATGGGCAGTAACCTCGATCCTGTGTGCTATAAATTCAAATAAATCAACCTATTAAGAACTAAAAAAAGCATGAAGTCTATAACAACTTAAACGTTTAAAGGGGCAGACCTTAAATATAAGGAAATTTGTAAGGAACTATTGCAGTAGAAAAGAAAGGCTGAGGACGTTTTCTTTTTAGAAGTCCTAGAGATGGCTGAAGCTTTTAGCGAATGGATTTTAAGTCAATATGCGGTTGACGTTTACGACGGGACTGAGATATAACCATCATATATATATGTATATATATATATAAACCAAAATGTATGTCCGTCCACTTCTGTATCTCAGAAACGGCTTGATGTAGAGATGTGAAATAAACTGCATTGTTTCTGTCACTTTGAAAGCTCCACGAAAACTATTCGATTCGAGATTATGAGAATTTCGGTCAAATAGACGGAACATTATTTCCCGAAGTGGTGCCCGGTTTTACAATTTCTGCCGCCTAGGAGGCAGCACATGGATACATTGATGCTCGGATGAATAATTGTTATGTATTTTCTGGATGAGTTATTTTAAGAGTATGTTTCATCTAACCACACTCGTTCATTATAATTTGGCTGACTTAAAATAGTAAATAATTAATATTTATGGACAAATGAAGTCGTATTGATATCGTTTTTTTTTAAGCGTCTCTAGCAATCTAGTTTTGTTTATAGCAACGTAGATGCTTATGAACGTTGACGTGAAAGAAAAGGGATTGGTATAAGTGTGTTACTTAAGCTTGTATCCGTTAATTTAAGTTATTCTCTGTGCATTGGGTATAGTATTTTTTTATAAATTTGTGTTTATAAGATAGTATTTTTATAACTAATCTACGGGTTAAAGTTAAAAATTACAAAGTTTTTATAAATGTTGATTTCGTAGTTACGATTGACAAAGTTTTCCCTTCAATAATTTAATTATTAGCAAATAATTTCGAAATTTATCCAGGATCAAATAAACCGGTAATGTGTCGAGTTATTATGGTCTTAGGACGAAACATTCTGGCTTAGGATGAGTAGGCGTTTACGATAACGTATAAACATTTAAATTAAGTTCCGTCGCGCTTGAATCGGGCGTTCACTAGTTTAGGAATAATTTGGAAAACTTAAGGATAAGTAATTGTGACATCTTAAAGAACATGTGAGACATAAGAAACCGTAAGTCTTGATGGCTGGGATTTTGAGTGAAGCACTGAAGCTTGGGGGCGAAGCAATTGTAGCGTATCTCAGGGTGTTATCTTATGTATAAATTAGAATGTGTGTGTGTGTGTTTTCGCCTAGAAGTCGATAACCAAATGTCGCCCAACTTTCAAACTTTGAAGTTTGTTAAATGTCTTCCCCGGACAGATAATAGGCTCCTTCTTATTCGCCTAAATACATGTAAAACTCACTTTTATCGCTTTCAGGGTTTATTTCATTTATTTCTTTCATTCGCAAAATTAAACCAGAAAGAATAGCCGTACGAAATCGAGACAAGCAGAAAAAGAAGGGAAATTGAATGAAAATTCTTATTTTTGTCGTGGTACATTGCTTTCGATTCGAAATGGCTAGAATTTTTATAACATTCTTGTGATATTTTGTGGTTGTTAGAAACCGTTTCCCCTGACGAGCAATTCCACTGTTAATCCGAGCTCATGGAATTCAGTTCACTTTTATTGCTTGCTGCGTTTGTTTCTTTTGCAAAATTTAATAAGAAAGAATAGTCGCAGGAATTCGAGATAAGCACCAAGAAAAGAGAAACGGAATGAAGATTTTTATTTCGGTCGTCGAATATTGTTTTCTGTCCAAAATTACGAGAACTTTGAACAAATAAATGAAACTGTTATAAAATAATGAGGTGGTAAACAAATCGTCCCCCAACTAATTCCATGGTTGATCCGAACATATGAATTTTCCTACAAGAATACACTGGGAATTGAGGTCTATACAACATGCAATTATTAATCATAGACAACGGGTATATGAAGAGGTATTTTAGCATTTGCAGTGTCGAATGTTTTGCAATGACGAATCGCTGTGACGCATATACGACCATTTAGGAGAGCTTTTTTAATCAGCTTATTTTTGTCAACGGCATTTCAGAACGCTGAAACATTGCTTTCGTTGAGTGAACCTACATCTACCCCTGCAAGCCGCCTTTCCACTGATGGCAGGGGGTGCTTGAACCACGACTCTGCTTCGATCATTATCTCATTTCATAGAAGAATTTAGAGTACATAATAACGAAATTTCATGTGTCATGCTGCATTAGCTATCTATTTTATTTCCTGAGAGTCGACTGAATCGCAAACAGTATGGAGTTAAAAATTTTAACTTCCCATTGTCTCTTATTGGGCAGTTTATAAGTTTCTTGGGTAGTTGAGATATTCATAGTGTGGGTGTGTAAGGGTGAATGTTCGCCTAAAACTAGAGAACCAGTTGTTATAAAGCATGCAAACTTGCACATTTTTAAAAACCGGATTCCATTTCGTGCATTTATTGGTCTCAGGTTCGATCTCATAAGGATGAATGCGTTCCTATAAGATATTCATGTAAACTATATTAAACTTTTGCGAGATCTATTTCTATAGCAAAATGACAAAGAATCATCATACAAATCTAGAGACAATTTTCATAAGAAAGAAATGTTATACAATCATATACTTATAGTCGATTAAGAATTTCAGCTTCAGATTATTAGAACTTTGATTCGAAAATTTCCGTTTTTGATAATGTGTCCCATTGAGCTAAGTCAGGATGAGAAATGTTAGTTTCTCTTTTGTACAAACATTACTACTTGTTTAATCATATCTCTATCTTCTCCCGCTGAGAATCAACGGGCACCTCAGGTATTCACTATAGAATAACTGAAAAGTACCGAATTATTGGAGAAGCGCTACTATTATTCCAGTGCATAAGGGGGCTCAGGTTCGGGACAAGTGTTTTCAGCATTAGTGATTCTTATAGTGCGACTTTGGTAATGCATGCATAGTCTTCATTTATTGTGACTGCTCCCTAAAGGAGGATTTCCGAGGGCTTTCCCTCTCTTTTAAATGTCAGGCAGATTACTAGTGTTCTTGACAATTCTTGCTATTCCATATACACAGTTTTTCGTATACCTGTAAATATGTAAAAATCTTCGAAATTGTACCCACTGCCACCCGATCATACACCTACTTGCAGTGGTAAATTTGTTATAATAATAATACTAATAATAATAAACGATGTACAACAATGAATTAATAATGTCATAATTAATTATTCTGGAAAACATAACTCTCCTTTATCATATCATTAAATTATGATGAAGGTTTTTCAGGGCTCCTGGAAGGCCTTCCACTGGTGCATCACCAGTCCTCTTCTTCTCTTACGTTTCGTCTTTGAAATTATTCTCTATTTTTACAACTAATTTTAAAAAGTATTCATAATTTAATCACGAGAGCACAATTATTTTAATAAAGAATAATATTTACCATTTCTCAAGTAGGTAGTGTACTCTAGTGGTTTGTTTTATTATTACCACACCTTTGCACTCCTTCATCCATTAAATTAATAGCATTAAATAATAAATAAAATAACCCTTTGTTTCAGTCCTTTTTCCAATTCAGACGTGTCTGTTTCTATTTCATAGATATTTACCTACCATTGATATTTCCCTCTTTTTATTGGATCTATTCATTAGTACCGTTTTCCTTTGCAGGATTTCTCATTTTTCTCTTCAATCTTCAAACACTTTCAAAAGCTGCTTTTAGGTATATGAAGACTACTAAATGATTATATTTCATTTTTTCTATAACTGTTCTTATGTACCAATGTGGTTTTATGAATGTCATTCAGCTCGGAAATCTTCATATTCCTCTCTCACATCTCTTGTTTGCATTTTTTCAGTCTTTCTTCGAGTTCTTGCACTTCGGCGATCAGATCTCTTTCCTCAAAAGATTACGTCATTCCGTCGGTAATACATTGGTCTCCGATTGGCCTTGAAAAGTCATCAGAGCATTAACGGTGCTTTTCTGTAACGTCTTTCGCGTGGGGATGGGGATTTTCTTTTGTTCTGGTGCCGTCTCATTCAATTACCACCGAATCATCGGTGACCATCGAAACGCTACTTTAAATCCTATTCTCCGTTAATTTTTTCTCGAATTAATGGAAGCCTGTCTTTCCAGGACCCGATTGGCTTCACAGTGCTTCAATAAACTTCCCCTCATTCCACATCCGACCCGCTCTTTCGCGACGTCGATTTTGCTTAAAGATTAACGTTTCCTGGAAAAGGATCGATAGCCTTGTCCGAATATAGACGCTGGCTTGGTGGCGTCGGAATAAACTCGACCGTTTTATGACTACAACTTGTTCGTTCCAACTGTAATGCGCGCTACTTTTCCCCTCTCCTACGTAACCTTTCCGCGTCAAATGACTTGATGACGGTAATGAATGTTTCTGGGACGCTGTCATACACGAAGAGTAACTCTCACAATTTCAAGCGGTCGTGGACAGCGACACCAGGGTGTCTCAAATATATCTTTAAACGTATAGTTGAATATTGACCCGGATGAGGCAATATAATCGCTAATTTTAAAAGAATATTATCAGTAGTTTAGGTTTTTACTTCGCATTGCTTCACATACTATGTGTAATTTTACTGAATTTCATGCATGGCTATTTGGTCCGACTCAATGAGGTCGCTTAGGGCGTAAAAATCACTAGAAGTTCTTGCTTCGATTCCGATTTTCATCATCTATATCTACTTACTTAGTGGTTGTTCGTAGACAATTGATTGTTTTCTGTTGAATTTGTTGCAAACTCGTTGCTGGGATTAGTGCAACTTCTCTCTACGAATGACAGAAAGTATCAACATGGAAATATTATCGAGAATAACCGAACTCAATAAGAGATTGCTCATTTGTAGGTTTACGCCCCGTTTTGAATGGGACAGTCCCGGTTTCAACGCATGGTCCCGGTCATGTAGCCCCTGACATGAAGCGTTGTATTCTGGAATTAGAAAAGGTGATGCGAAAGGCTTTACGTTTCGTGAAGAATTGCTACGATAAGTCAGTGAGCGTCACTCAGATGCTTCAGAAGGATATTAGGAGATTTCAACAAAGGATTAATTTACTTGATATATTCAGAGAAAGCACGCTCAGAGATGATTTACCCTATATAATGCGTCCACTATGTTATAAAGGCCGTTCTGATACTGCGAGAAAGATTAGGGAAATAGATGCTAGAAAGAGTCGATTCAAGAACTCATTCTTTCCGCGAACGATACGCGGAAATAATCGATTTAGGAAATAGAGTCATGGTGCATGCACTCCATGCCACACGCCAAAAGGCGGCTTGCAGTACTTACTGGTACTTACGTAGACCTAGACTAAAGTTTTTATGCAACGTCCAGGTTTGGTCCCGGTTCAGAAATATACCCGATTCAGAATTTTATAAAGTCCCATTTTTTTACCATCAGAATATAGTAAACCTGTTCATAAATAATTCAAAGCTGCAGAGTTTGCGTTTGGTAGTTGTGTTCCATTAAACATTTTGATCAATTGAGGGCACACCGGTGGTTTAATTCTCATTTTCTTTAGCTGAGAAACGGAAGCTGATTGGAGGGATAATTCCCCATTAGAAGTGCACTCGGATTATTGACAGTAACAAATTCATCGCTGATCATTTATATACTTCGTACGATATGATAGTAATATCCATTTGTAGGTATTTATGAGCGTAGTTTTACGTCGATGAAACAAGAAAAATACTCGAGAAGTTCCACACAATTTAATAGCGTCGACCGCTTTCGCAACTGGGATAGAATCATTAGGTACAGAAAGTAAGAATAAAAGCAGGAGAGGGGAGGATAAGAAGATGGAGGCAAAAGGGGGATGGTCGGGAGTTGAGGGAAAACCCTTTTTGTTAGGGGGATGAGGGGGGTTGCGGGATTCGTTATATGTTCCTTGGTGAGAAGGTCATCGGAAACAACCGTAGTTTCAATAAATTCTGAGATATTTCAACGACTTATCGTATGCGTTTGAGGAATTTGGGGCTGATATTGTGAGTGCCGGAAGTGGAATGAGGAAACAGGAGGCAGACTTCGGTGTATCGAATTAAAAGGTATTCTCTGACCAATGTAAATAGAATCACAGTCGCTAGTGGTGGTCCTTGCGATCTTTGGTGCTAGGGAGGATAAATCCGATAGCGGAAGGGGCGACGAATATGGGATCATTGGATTTTAGTAAGGAGTTAGTAATCCTACAAAATGGTACCGAGGTGGTGAAATTTTTACCACCATTCGAATAAAGTCGGTATATGTAAAACGTCCGACGATGAAACTTTCTACTTGGTTAGAAACTACTCACACCTCTACATAAATACCCTTCAAGCCGACTTTCTGCATGAGGCAAGGGGTGTTAACGCCAAGCATTGGAGTTACCTCGTTAGTTATCGTTCGCAGAATGAATGAGTCCTTAAAATGACGTCCTCGCATCTATTTCTCTTATTTTACGCTCATTTTCGGATCGGCTGAAGTAGCAGAAGGGGGACGATTAATACCGATTACGTCTTGCGCAAATGTACTTTCTCTGAATTTATCAAGCAATCGCAGCCTAATCTCCTTTCTTTAAAAGATTCTCAACCTGCGCCTGAGAGCATTTTCGAATCGCTTGCTCAACACCCTCCCTTTTTTATCTCATAAAATTCGTTTGTCCGAATTCCAAACGATATGCTTTCGGCTGCTGTGTCGGTTTAAAGGTTGAAATAAATTCTAAGAGAGGCATTATGTCACTGATGTATAGATACCTACGCGTGCAGGACCTCCGAGCTTTTTGTTCGAATATCAGTTGTGCTATTTTTGGAACGCCCTTCCCACCTCCTTCATGTGTTGTCCTGCGCATGCCGCCTCTCTCGGGGACCATTTAGTTTCCATGGCAGCGAGCGTTGAACGACAGGGCGTGGGAGGAGAGCTATAAATAGCAACCGGATGACACTCTTTGAAGACTTGTTTATTGACGGCCTCGTCTTCGCTTCCCATTGCTCCCTTCTAGAGGTCATTGATAATGCCACAAAATTAGAGAGGAATTCATGGATGTCAGATCTTCACTTTCATCGCCAAATAACTCTTTTCATATTCAAAGGATGTGCGAAAAATGGTAACAAGATCTTATCGTAAATAAATGGTCTGTATTAAACTTCGAATGGAAAAATCATGCGTCAGAACCACCCGTGCAAAATTAGTGGAATGAATCTAAATGTAGTCGTCAAAGTTGAATATCTCGGAATCACCCTTACAAATAACGTAAACTGGAGCACACGCGTTCGAAAAGTCTGCGGTAAAGCAAATAAAAAACACGGCTTAAAGAAGCGTATTGTAGGTAGACGCGATGAAAAGGTTAGAGAGCAAGTTTTTACGTACTTAGGCTTCCAGTTCTTCTTCTTTATGTGCTGAAAACCTATTTCTTATTTTCAGCTGGAACTCTTTATGATTTTCTTTTAATTTTGTTATGCTTACCTCGTGTAGATACCAACCTCTTTCTCATTTCATCATTCTGACGTCGATCTTTATTGTACATCTAACAGTCCTGCGGTAACTTCCTGTGTTGAATTTGTTAAACATTTTACAATTAGTGATTACTCACACATTGGTAAACAAACTCTACGCTAGAGTTTGTTTACAAATGTGTAGTCTATTTTATTTTTTATTCTATAGGAACCTCTCCACGTCCAATTCTTCTACTGATTGTTCTTGTAATACGCGTTTATTATCTACGTATTGGTAGATTTCAGCTATACCAGGCGGTGACCTAATTCGTTTTTGTGGCCAAGTCCATAAAAAGTGCGGAAAGAGAGCGTAAAGAAGATTGTCGAAGGAGGAAGTCTCAGATAAAAGGAATGCAAACGAGCAGACGTAATGCCGGAGAAATAATTTGCACATCCTAATCACATGTCCGGATAAAATGAGAAAATAAATTGGGGATTTTGTGTGCAATTAGAGGTGTGTTTGTTGTTAAATAAGTGTTCAGATTAATCTCGATTTGCCCGTTGCTTTCAAAAGTAGTAAAGTACGAGGTTCGGTCAGAAAGAAATGCCCCACATTTTTTTCGCAAAAACGATAAATTTTAAAAGTATGAAATTTACATATATGAAAGAATGATGTTTTATCTGCTCAGTCTATTTTTCGACATAATCTCCTTCAAGTTCTACTGCCTTCCTCCAGAGATTCACTAGGGCATGTATGCCATGTCGGTACCAGTCCTCGCTCTGGTTATGGACCCAGGTTTTCTTCAACCGACTTCTGTTTAACTCACCCTCCATACCCAGCAACCAACTGTACTCCTATCGACTGCAGATGTTCCATGGATTTTGCAACGTTTGAGAACACTCCCTACCGTTCCTTTCTTTACGCACAGATATTCAAACACAGCACGTTGTCTGTAACCTGTATCACGGTCAGACTCAATTTTCAGAGCTTCCTACAGCTATGCCATCTGCAGGAGAAAAATAAAACAATGCACATACATGCGGGAAACGTCAAAGAATCCCAGCCTTTAATTTCGAATTGTTAGCATTGCTTTTGGAAACAAAAATGTGGGGCATTACTTTTTGGCCAATCCTCGTATTGTATTAAATGTGCTGAAGATTCTCTCCAACATCTCCTTCTGGAGTCGCTTCCTATTCATTCCGCTTTCTTTCTTTCCGATTTCTTATTCCTTCTCATTACCCTTTTGTTACTTTATTAAAACTCCCTCTGAAAGTGTTGTAGAGTTTACAAACGCTGCTCTTTTCTTTGGTCGTTTACTTTGGCTTGAATTTGTACTCTCAGAGAACTCCATTTACGCCCATTATATTGAGACGACGAAAGCGTGTTACCCTCTCCGTTACAAATTTTATAAATAAAGGAAATCCCCTCAGGGAATCTCGGCTCTCCTTCTATCATTTAACTTCCTATTTTTATTCTGAGAAGATATTCTCCGAACGAATAATGATGGAACGTTTTATTTAGCGCTTTCTCTAATCTTCTCACTTTTTTATATTTAAACCCACGTTTTTTGTTTTTTCTTTCATTCTTTGCCATATCCATTCTTGTTAATGATGTTATTTTTCACTTTAAAGACACTCGTAGTTTGATTTACTCTGGAAAATTAGATTTTGGAAGCGTTTTGATGCTTCATGTTCTTTTATATTTACGTGGCTGTTGACTAATAATAATGCGTCTTTATTTAAGGGCGAGATTGTGACTAATTAGTCTCTTCTTTTATGAGATATAGGAAGAATGAAATAGAAGGTAGACTTGGCCGTTGAATTTGGGAGTGCAAAGATTATCGGGATAAAGTTTTATTTAAAAAAGTCTAGAAATATAAGGACGCGTTTTCGGAAAAGGAAAATTGCTTTGGAATATATGTATGCACCCCTTTCTCTTAAATTTTGCATAATTCTGGATCTGTTATTGACAACTTGAATATAGTTTGCCGAGGAGTTCTGCTTCAACTTTCTCGACTTCATCCTTCTTTATTTAAATTCTACTCAATATTTAGAGGAGAGTAAAGCAGATAGCTTCTTCTTCAGTTGAATTTAAGTAGAATATTAGGCCATTATCCCCGGAAGTTTTTCTGTCAGTATTTTGAAAGATAGACTAAATTTTTTTGCTCAGAAAGTGAAGACTTCTTCAGCGCCAAAATTAAGTGTTACGTGTGTATGAAGTTTGTTAAAATATACGAATTAATGAGAAATAGTATATATACCCGTTTCTGAAACGGAAATTAATCGTGAAACCTTTTCGAATTTCATGAATCGAGACTAGAGTAGGACAGGATTTTGTATACTCGTTATTTCTTTCACGTATGTCTTTGGAAGGATTTGTCTCAACGAATAGAAATTGTGTTCGAATTGTGTCGGTTCCACTCGTTGCTGATCAAAAGACACCCAATTAGTTTCGTAATGATTCTTTGGGCGCATATTTCATGCTTACTGGAGATCTTTGTTCGTTGAAGATATGTGTCGAGGGCGATAATAGCGATTTCAAATGTTTGTTCGTGGTGTGTGGTCGACTGAGTCTCCCTTTTACGTGCGGAGGTGTTTTATTTCCTATTTATTCTCATATACATTTTACATCAATTTCTAATTTTGTTTGTCAACCTTAAGTTGGAAAGGTTTTCTTTCCTCACTTTTTTGTGGTTGTTTTATTTTGTTTTATCTTTGTATATATTAACTATTAGACGACGAATAATTTCCGGTTTAGTACGCAGAAAACTTTCTACTGGACGGCGTATTTCTTTCCCATATTTCCGATTTGCTTTTGATGGAGATGTCCGGAAAGAGCATTTACGCAGCAATATTCTAACATCTTTAATTTCTGTTCTTTCAAATGCAGAAGAATATGCGAGCAAAATATATAAATGAAGGAATAGCGGTCGCAAGTTTAGTCTTAAGTGACTTTGTCTACAAATATTGTATCATTGGTTAAAGTTTAAGGAAGTTCAGAATTATCGGAAAAAGATTGCGTAAATTCTGTGATGCGTTTATAATTGGAAGGAAATATTGAGAAATTCTATTTGCGAGATCTCTCTTTCGATGGCTAACGAATTCATTTATAAATTCATTATTACCGAAAGTAATTCTTTTCTACTTTCCCTCAAAATTGTTTCACTTTTCTGTCGACGCTTCAAAAGATTTTCTTTATAATTTCATCACCACGAAGTATTTAAGTAAACTATTTGTATAATTCAGTAACTTATTAGAAATTGCTGACAACAGCCTGCTTCTCAGATCAACGTTGTTTAGAATGTGTAAATTTTATGTACCTGTTTATGTAAAATTACTTCTCGAACCAAGAACAGGTTAATTTTATTACGATATACTCTTACGGAGAAGTTGCGCCAAAATGGTCTTTCTACCACCTAACATCTGGAGTTATTACATGGTAATAAAATTACATTAGTAATTAAAAATTATTGACTAGAATTATCTTTTTAAATTAAAAAATTAAATCAAATCAAAACATCTCAACAATCTGGCAAACGTAAGTACTAGAAAAATACTACAAACAGTATACAAATTGCAAATACAAACAGGCAGACAGTAATAAATAAAACTAATACATATAACTAGATATAGATGCATATAAAAAGACAAAGAATTGGGTCGTTGGGAAAAACTCAACTGAAGGCTTACAGAGAAAAACCCAATATGCGGGAATCGCCCACACCAGAAAGGGGGCGAAAAAAACACGAAAACACAGAGGTAATAAATGTACTATATCTAGTGGGTGATACGCATTAGTGTCGTCAGCGTGATAGTGTATCGGCACATGAGTCCCTCGTTGGGAATTTTGGGCGTAGTATAAGTATGCATTGTTCGCTTTATTTGAAAGCATCTCGAGATTCTTTGAATGTTAGAGCGGATACATTTCACTTGGGAAAACAAGTTTTAGGACTGTAAAATGTGATTGTGAAAATATATAAATAGCTAATAAGATGAGTTGGCTGCTGATGGTTGTGTTATATTCATTTTTTGGAGTTTTTGTACCTTGTATAAATAGCTGTTTCAATGATAAAGATAAGCCTTAAATGATTTCCTAATAATTTAGAATTTTTGTTTGTGAGGAAGCAAAAGAAAACTTAAACAACAGTCCGTGATGAAAGTTTCCGAATGTGAAGATCTTTATTCGAAAACGATCGTTTATATCCGAAGAAATACACCGTAAGAAATTTACAGCCGAAGGTTTCCTTTTGTCTTTCTATGTCCTTATCCACAATACCCTGTATTATTCCGTGAATTAAATTTGTTTATGAGGTTTATTTCCAAAAATGTAGTTCATTTATGGATGTAATTTAAAATATTAAGCATGTGAATTTATTTGCCATGACCGAAAGCAACCGAGACGTTGTGGCATTCTTTAATGCATAAGTCTTGTCTAAGAGGCCGCGATTCAAACATTTGCGAACATTTCCGAACATCCGACGCGGAATGTAACAGCGAAGTTCTAGATCTACGTTTACAAAAAGAGTTGTTCATAATTCTTTGACATCCATTGCAAATACATGTGTTTCACGATTTCTTGTTTTCATCAACTATTCTGTAACGCGGTCACAAAACCTTTTTTTTAAGGGCCCCGATGTCTAATCCGTAGAGATGGTCACAAGTCGTGGTTTTGTTTTGAATTTGCATAGATTTGAAGTGTCTTATCTGTGGCGTGCCAGAGTGCCGTGTCTCCAAAGGCTATTTAGAATATGTACGGAGAAGATTATCATATAAAGCGGAATTCCCACCGTATTTTACGCTTTAAATGATAATAGGAAAAGAATCATTTTCGAGGTTAAGCTAAAATCTGCCTTATAAATAAAATTATAGAAATGCTATCGGCCATCCGAAGATTCCTTAATTATATCAGGAATGGCGTCCCCATCCGCAGATCCAAGCGCAAGTACAAATAGGAAGTATCACTTAGTTGAATTTCGCTCTTAAAAATGCATGTACGGGAGAATGGTGGTTTCAACATGGAAAAATAAACTGTGTCGAAATTTTTCGTTTGGAACATTACATCAAAGCGAGGACTAAAATTAAAAGAAATAATAAGACAGTCGCAGAAATTAGCAAACTAGTAATTTAAAGAAACACTGGATTGAGTTCCAGTTTTCAACGGGGACCGACGCTTTCAGTTCAACAGATGAGAGATTATCTTCGCCAAATTCCTTTTCTCTTTCGCGTGGTAAACCTTTTTGAGATAAATATATAAGGGAAAGGAAAGTCGAGAGTTTTCGGATAAAATTAGTCTCCTGTTTCTTCTTTGATTTGGTAAGATAAGAACTTTCAGCGGAAGAGTTGCTTAGAAGGAGTGTATTTATGTGAAGTTTATAAATATATAAGTGAACCTCTTTCGGAGGCAATGCGGAGTCGCAATGATTCCAACGGCTAAATGCCAAATTGCCATTCTGAATATTTGTTACGGCGATGCTTGTATCATTAATAATAGTATTTAATTGATTTAATATGTTATCTAATTCGAAAATCGAAACGTTTCTATCGTAATTTATAAGGTTGACAAGGTTAAGTGGGTGGTGCACTACCCTCTAATAGGTAGCCGAATTCCCGAATTGGATCTTTGGGACATCAGTTCAAAGAATTGTAATACTCTTGAAGTAGCGACGATTTCATGGAATACAAATACGCGGACGGAAATACACATCTCTTCAAATTTGCATATGAACAAGTGGTGTCAGTAGCACTGAAAAGGCGGAACGAATTTTATTATTATTTAATGTAGAAGTAGATGTAGAAAATAAGTCTTTTTCTGACTGCCTAATTACTTCCACCTTCCTTCTCGCAGTATTTTATGAGAATGATATTGTTTTCATAGCCTTTCGCGACATCTGAGAATCTTTGAGAAATGACATCTGAAAATGTTTCAAAAATTCCATTGCTGAGGTTCGTAGCCTATTTATCTACGTAGCCTGGATTCCACAAATGACAGAACCCTCGCGCTGATTCGTCGCCCAACGTTCTTCGTAATTTAAAAGTGTTCGCGATGGTGGGCACAGATAATTTGCTGTTTTCCACGATTTCCAATGGAAATAAGATACGTTACATTTCTTTGCCCTGTAATTTGGTTATTTCATTAATCCGTTTTGGTCTCGAACTATTCGCCGTACATTAGTCGATAATTTGCTTTCTCGTCCGTTTATAGTCTCAGGTTCTTTTATATTATTAAACACTTTGGTGCTCCCTTTTATTATTTTTCTTTATTTCTTAATACTTGTGCTCTTACGTATCTCATTGAACTTGTCTATTTTTTTATTAATCTTTTATGTCTGTCTGATACTTGTCCATATTTCTTTCGAAGAATACGAAGGCTGTATTTATTTCTAATTAAGATATGAGATAAGAAATATAACCGCTGATTGCCGTATTTCCTCTAAGAAAGGCAATATATCCTCCCTAATTATTCTTATGTTTCTATCAAACCTATCGAATTTCCTATGTAGTTCAAGGCTCGTTCACCAGGTGGATCTGTTTCCGCATCCTAGTTTTGGCCAACCCGATCGGAAAATTTTCATTTCAAGTGGAATACGCGGTGAATAGAGGTGAAAAATGATCTGTGGAAGGAGTCGTTAGTGTCACTATTTTAAATGCTCCTTAGATCGATGGCGTCATTCTATCATTTCCTCGCCCGCCTTTCTTTTCCCCTATGTTTTTTGAAGGTCACTCTTTGGATCGATCGTGGCTCGGTGGTAGGTTACTCGTGGATGTATTGGGGGCCCCCGCAAGGCTCTTCTAAAAATAACCTGAACCCACGCCGGCGCACGAGCAAGGCGGGGGCGTTATGCCCCCCTTTTATCGCCCCCTCGTCTCTTTATTATTTTTTACGCCCTCTTCCCATGTTCCTCATCGGCGGCGTGTATTTTTTCCTCCGAGGAGTGGAGGCATTTTCTAAATATAGCTCGCGTGGGATTCGAATTCGGCGTGTGGGATGGAAATTGGGAATAATGATTGAGAGCGCGAAGGGGGTCTATAAATAGACGCGGATTTGCGCTCGGGCTTAATGGTTGTGGATAGGATTCATTACATTTGTAGCGGGGATTTTGGTGTGGAGGCGTATTTTGATGACGGGGGCGTGGCACTTATGTGTTGTGCCCGCGCTAGCCTATTTATAAATAGACGAGGGAGTCGCGTGGGAATTATTCGGGGATGGATATTTTTGCTTTTAGCGTAGAAACTGCGGAGGATCCATTTTGTTTGGTTTATGCCCCTCGGAAACTTGGTGTCCTCTGATTTCGGTTGTCTGCGCCTTCCTCGCGAACGCCGTCAATCTCTGCGAGAAAAGAAGCCTTAGTTACTCTCGTATTGTTCGCCAGTGTTATACTCTTTTACTTTATCTGCTTTGGGATTGTCTTTCTTTCTTCCCAATGTATCTTAGGTCCGTAGGTCTTTTTAAGGCGGTATATAGACTAAAAACTCTGTTCTTCCATCAATCCGGTATTTATAGAAAATATAGAAAACAATATCTTCACAACGGGAGAACACCCACAGAGAAGGGAGGTGTGGATTCTTCATTTGATTTTCTGAAGTCCAGTTCTAGGCCAACAAACGTTTTCCTGCCACTACTTTAGATTTCTCAGTGTTTGTTTCTCCTGCTACATTCTACGTTTACATCGAAATAAATACTCTGAAAGCCATCATCCGGCGAGTGGCAATAAGCGATCGAGTTACCTCTTTAGCTTATTGTTGTCTCGTATCGTTCGCGGAAAGAATGGGTCCCTAAAGCGACTTGTCCTCGCGTCTATTTCTCTTATTTTACGCTCATTATCGGATCACCCAAAATAGCAGAAGGGGGTCGCAAAATACCAATTACGTCTTCCGCAAATATACTTTCTCGGAGTATATCAAGGAATCGTAGCCTAATCTCCTTTCTTTCAAGGATTCCAAAACTGCGTCTGAGAGCATTTTCGTTCTGCTTGCTTTCCTATAGTAGTACTTTTTAACAAATCGTATCGCCTTGCGCTGCACTTTCTCGCGAGCATTCGTTTCATCCGCTGGGTCCCATATACCCGCCGCATATTTCAGATGGGACCTGACAAAACATGACATGAAAAAACATCGGTCTGTAACCTTTTCCTCGCATTCACCTACAGTGACGTTTATAAAACCGTGCTTTTTAGTTGCTTTCTTGCAGATTTTTCGAATATTTGTGTTACAGTATAAGTTATTTGTGGGTATGATTCCGAGATATTCAACTTCATTTATATTCATTCCAGTAATTTTGCACGGTTGGTTTTGACGCAATTGTTTCCTTTCGAAGAAAATCAGTGCTGAGCATTTATTTACATTAAGATCTACTTACCGTTTTTTGCACCACCCTTATATATGAACTAAATCGTTTGATAGTGAAATGCTATCTTCGTCGCCTGATATATATATTACGAGTTATCCGCAAATACCCTCACATTGCTATTCATCTCGTCGTCATGGATATTAGGAAGAGTAGAAGTTCTACTTTCAACGTAGAAATGAAATAGAATCTTCTAAGTAAGAGGTTATGTTTCCATTATTAATGTATTAAATCGTTATCGAATCTGCGCAACATTCCTCGAATTCATATTGGAATACACCTGTCAAAGAGAAAAGCAAAAACTGTGTAATAATCGATTCCAATTGTATAAAGCAATTAGCGTTAATTAGGTTAATTAACTTTTCTTGCTAACTTGTTGGTATACCTTCATATTCAAGAAGAAACTCACTAGTTTCAATCTCGCAGAAATAATGCGGTGTCATTATCATTATATGATCTGTCAACTTAATTGTTTATGATGAGAATGTATTCCAAATAGACATCCTGAAATCATTGTCATGAAAGACTTACTTGCAACTTGAAAGGTTAGCATCATGGTGTTCTGTGCACGGCGTAGTTGGGACTATTCTTTTAGCACGGTCGTTGAAACAAGCATAACTTAATGTCGGCTTCTTCTCATTCAATAAATCACTGATGCACACTGTTTTGCTATACTCAGTGAAGTAATTTTGGTGAATTTGCAGCTCCTTCCACTTTTTGATATCAAAGTTATTTTCCGTGCACCATCTGTGATGCCATCACTTGTCCTCAGTGCACCTCGTTTACCTCGTGTTATCCCGCGCATCTCGGTGTGGCTAGCGCGTAAATGCGATTAGGCTTTTTATTATTAAAAACGTTTAAACATTCGTGTTTTACTGAAATGTGTCGTTTATTTTAGAGCAAATTTTTACCTAAAGAGAGAAAAAGAGTAGAAATGGACATCGCGAGCTAACTTTTGATGAATGAATGAACCGATAAAGCGAAGAGGAATAAAACGTCGCTACGTCGATAATAACGAGGGTCGTTCAGAAAGTAATGCCCGACATTTTTTCTCATAAATTAATTATTCTAAGGAAATGAAATTTACACACATGAGAGAATGATGTTTTATCTGCTCAATCTGTTTTTCCACATAATCTCCTTCAAGTTCTACTGCCTTCCTCCAAACATTTGTGAATGTTCGCTACCGTTCCTTTCTCCACGCACAAATATTCAATCACAGCACGTTGTCTGTAACGTGTATCACGGTCAGATTCAATTTGAAAGCTTCCTACACGAATCCAATCTGCAGGAGAAAAATTAATTTATGCACAAACATGTGGGAAACATCAAAGAGTTTGAACCTACAATTTCTAATTACTAGCATTGGTTTAGTCTGAAAAAATGTGGCGTAAATTCGCGTCCTCCATATGTTATTACTACTTTCTTTTCTCAATAAAATCTTAAGATGGCTTTCCTCTCTTCATCCTGAACAGTTCTCTCCACTCTACGTTGTCAAAATCCCTTATTCTTCAGACTTTTCAGTGCTTTCACAAACTCATCCCTAAGTACTCGATATACCAACTTCTTGTCTACTTTTACTTCTTGCTCTATAACTATAAATTTTTCTAGTTTTCCCCATCGTATGGCTTCTCCAAGTAATCTTTCCATTTAAGGCCAATTTCTCTTGCTCATATGCACCTTCATCTGTCTTGATTCCATTACATTTAATTTCAAAAGGTCTTTACAGTTTTATATGCTGTCTCCAATTCTCCTTTCTAAATCATCTCCTCCACTTCTTTACCCCGTAATTTAGTCTGTTGTGATTTGGTGCTACGATGATTTAGTAACTATACTCGATAATTTGACTGTTTGGCAAGGCTGAGATTTGTCATAATTAATTTTTATTGTTATTACTGGATATAATGCAGTATTGGTAGTATTTAACAGTTTTTTACAAAAATTAGAAGTATGCCTTACCGAATCGGAGCGTACATCAGGGAAGGAAAACAGTTCCGGACGTGAAAATATGACAAAATTATTTTTTGTTTAATTTCAAGTCTTTTATACGCAGGGATTACGCATCCCGAGATAAATGAGTTTTGTTTCAGAGATATATCTCGATGAGGAGAAATCGGAATACATGATTAATATAAATAGTAAATTAAAAAGAGAGACTGCAAATAGAGAAATTGACATTAAAATTTATGTTACTGTAATGATATTGTTCACATCTAAATGATTATGAGAAGAGATGGAGAGTAGGCAAACAGTAGCAATCCTGTAACTGCCTACCTCCATCTGTCCTCTTAATGTTTTGATGTGAACAATATTCGTTTAACATCATATATTTGCTTAATACTACTAAACTTACTGCATTCTGTCCAGCAATAACAATAAATTATGAAAAATATGCTTAACTATCAATTTATCGCTGGTGGTTACCAAATCATCGTAGAACCCAATCACCAAAATAAACGACTGCTTTGCACCTGTCTCTCCTCTTTCTTTCTTTTTATCTTTGTAATAACGACGAGGTTAGGTGGAAGAGAGATGGAATTGAGCATAACTTGGCCAAGAAAGGGTCTATTATTTGCCTATCTATCTGTTTATCTGTATATCTATCTATTTGTCCATCTATCTATCTGTCTAACTTTATATCTATGTATCTGCCAATCTATCTATAATCCAAGAATTTCCTATTTGCTGCTTCCTTTTCTTATTACATTCCTAAGAGTCCCGTACCGGCCCTCCAGCGAATTTACATTTCCAATTTCCTTCTCTATTTTATCAGCGCTAATTTATTCAGTTATCCTTTCTTTCCCTTCTCACTTCATTCTTCTCTCTTTCTCTACCGCTTTCTTGATTGCTTCCCAATTTTCCTCCACATTCTCCTTCATTATTCTTCTTCTGTCCATTGCTAAACCGGTCTCCTCACTTCGTTGTATATATGCCATTTAATAGTATTTTCTTTCGCAGCCTTTAAAACTGCCTGAAACATGGAATGCACGATTCCCTTCCATAAATATGGAATGTTCGTTGCTGGGTTGCTTCTGCTCTCACAGAAGGAATCTATGGGGAGCCCAAAATTCATTTTGAGGTACTTCCAAAAATGAATTCTAGTTGAAACTCTTGGGATAGTTAAAAGCGGAAATAAAATACGGAATAAACAACGATATGCCAACATTGGCATCGATTTGACGCCAGGCCGGCATCATTTATCCGTAAGAATTACACCGAGATGAACTAAAGAATTTATTTAATAACTTCCCTTAGAGATAGGTAATTTCAATCTAGTTTGTCTTCAAATGACATGTTTTATTTACGTCTACGCATTACACGAAATCAAAAGTGACACTAAAATCGACTCTATGTCGCTTCAATTGAAAATTATGGGGAGACTGCGAATAAGACAAAGCACAGAGATACTGCGATGTACTGGTTTGCCTGAGGCCCATTTGGGTCCTGGTTTCTTCTCTTTATATTCCTTTTCACAGCTTCCGGCAGACATTTAAAACGCTATTCTAGGTGACTGTATTAGGGATAGATTCCTCATTTTGTGTGTCTTGGATCGTAAAACGTTTTTTTTGGTTATTTTGCTTAATCACTTTCTTTCGCTTATATGGAAGGTCCAACTCTAAAGCCCAGAAGTTGGGGCCCCCGAAGTTTTGCCGTGGTAGTTGTGGTAAGGTAAGCCTTCCTTTGTCATATTATAGCTCTTTGTACCTCCGTATGCTTCGTAATTATTTATGGGAAATTGTTTTGAGATATTAGCGTAAATTAGTCCCTCCCAAGCTTCTGAGTAAATTTTACTCGTGTATGAGTGTGTATATAAAGACACGTACCCACATATTTACATCCAAGTTAAGGTTTGAAGAGCGTTTGAGTTCCTCTTGAATTTGTTTGAACGGGTGTGATGGATGCCGACAAGTTTCCACGTAGGAAAGTTTTCATTGATTGATACATTCTGATTTCTATTTGTGATAAACATTTTTTTCAAAATTCTCAAAAATAGACGTGTTAAAGGTCTTCCGTTCTCATGAAAATGCCTCTTCGCATCGCAGTGAAGTGCTTCTCCTCCGATGGCGATTCCAATCCCGGTTGCCTCGGATACGTCACGTATTTTGAACGAGCGTCACGCTGATCCAATAAACGCACTATATCAACTGCTCGAGTGGCCGTGACATAAGTTTTCGTCACGGTCAAGGTGTCGATGGCTTTAATTCTCGAAAATGTAGGGATGTGGGCAGCGCCATCGCTTTCGGCGGCTACGGGTTCGATTCCCCGTGGGGGCAAACATTTATTGATGCGAAAGTGTCTGTTCCAAGGGTTGGAAGTTCACCCTGAACAGTTCCCCTTGAGGGAGAAACGGGAGAAAATAGGAGAGAGCCATCTGTAGAAGCGCATCGAATTCCCTCGTTTAACGTATCGAAGATGTGCGATAGCGCACTGCTTTTATTTGATCGCCGTCCAATTCCATAACGCCTTTCATCAATGGCAAATTCTTCGGGGAAGAGTTAAATTTACTTATATTGCTGGCGACCGCAGCTCTTAGGTTTTTACCTTCCCAGCCGAGGGTTTTGATCATCTCTGATACAATACCGTGGGAACTATAATCTCCCTAAACGAAACGAGCCACTCCGCGCTCTAGATCCAAGATCAGACCCTTCTCGTGCGGATTCCATACTGCGCAACAGTACTCAAGTAATTGACGAACAAGCGAGAAATAAGCCATCTCTTTGACACTCGATTGACTAGCCCTAAGAACGCCGTTGCATCTCCTCAAAGTCCTATCAGCTGACCCCACTACATCTTGAACTTACGATTTGAACGATTAATTAGAACTGAAGTGGACTACTAAATATTTTTACTGACTCACGAATTCTAATTAGGTGCGGCCCTTATATATGATTTAGAGAATTTTAACTCTTTTTCATACCAATCAATTCCAAGATGATGTAACAACAGTTAAAATTAAATTCCAAATACTGAGCTCGCAACCGATGGTGTTGCCATACTATTTATTTTCGTTTGTCCATAACAGAATCGTACGCGTTTCATATTTCGTACAATTATGTAAATGTTGGTCGAATTATTATTTTCCGCGACATAAAGTCGTTACATAAGCTTTGACGGGATCTTAGAGAATACGGTAGTAATCGAATGGATCTCAATGTGACGTCGAACTGTCCCTTTATAATTTACTGCTAAAGGCAGCAATCACTGAGAGTGACTAGAATGAAGACGCTCACGACTTCCTTGGCAGAGATCGCAGTCAACCAAACGCTACAGGTAAAATATAGCACCAGCACTGAGAGTTACTTCTGGTCGGCGTAGAAATAGAAATGCTAAGGGATCCAGGCTATATTTAGGCAGATTGGTTTATCCTTAAAGCCGCCCTCCGAGGTAATTATAAATATAAACCAGAAACAACCGCAGCAGAGGAGTAACCAATTTCAACTTGAAAATTAATTAAGGTGAATATTAAAGGGAATTAAAATGACAGAACCATTACCGCGTCCGGAATAAATCAGAGACGAAATTGACCATAATTAATGAGAACGCGATCGACCAAAAGAAGTTCCTAATTCGGAGTCATTAGAGTCAACGATAAGTTTATTGTTTTATGAACATTTTAAGATAAAGTAAAACCTGTGTGAGGCGAAAGGCCAATGGACCGAGTAAATTTCTTTTTTAAATATAGTATAGTAGTATTCTTAAAAGTACTTCGACAGCTGAGGTCATTTCGCACGTAGGCGCCCACCGAGTATCGAACCCGGGACCGCTTTCAACGAAATAGAACGCCCACTTAGCTATCCCGGAACCCTTAGGCTGAGTAACACGAAAGAAAAGAAGAGTTCGTTTAAAGATATGCACAAACACAATTAAAAAGAGGTAATGCAATGAATATGACAAATTTATTGGAATGCAATCAAAATCCTCTTCATGCACGAGTGTCTCACTGGTAGCATAAATTGAAATTGTAAATTATGATAAATTAAACAGCTAAGTTATATAATGTTATGCAAAAGAAAAGTGAAAAATCTAAATTATTAGAGAAAGTTGTGTTGATCACAAATATAGTCGAAAAAAGGGTCTAATTAAAGTTGTATGGTTCTGTCAATCGTCTTCCTCATAAGGTCAAAAGGCAACACACACAAGGCAAGGCAGTATATCTTTTTCATAGAAATTATTTTCCTCCTTAATTTTTGCAAACAATTTCATAGCATTTATTTTCCACAATACTTGTGATGATACGTGAATTTGTTGTTCCTAACCGTGTATGCTTCTTTTATAGGATTACCCGTTTACCATTCATTCGAAAATCAAAGGTAAAACTTTCGTAAGCAACAAAACTCGTTCCGTCATTTCAGTGCTACTGACACTAGTTCATATGCAAATTTGAAGAGATGTGTATTTCCGTCCGCGTATTTGTATTCCGTGAAATCGTCGCTACTTCAAGAGTATTACAATTCTTTGAACTGATGTCCCAAAGATCCAATTCGGGAATTCGGCTACCTATTAGAGGGCAGTGCACCACCCACGTAACCTTGTAAACCTGCCTTTGAAAATTGTCACGTAGTTGCAAATACGTACAAGGCGCTCCATGTTTCGTTGTACATTTTCTTTTAAATGATCTCAGAATATTTGTTTTTTTGAATGCTAACCATCAATTATACCCTTTCCAACTATTTTAATATTCAAGGAATAACAGGTGTGAAAAAGAGCGACAAGAATGGGACTCGAACTTAGGTATTCTGCCAGGAAATGCCAGATGGGGCCTAACTAAGGTGACGTAACATCGCTCTCTAGCCTTTTCATCGCATCCACCTACAGTGACGTTAATAAACCGTGCTTTATAGTTGCTTTACAGCAGATTTTTCGAATATGTATGCTCCAGTTTAAAGTATTGGTAAGGGTGATTCCGAGATATTCAGCTGATTCGACTACATTTAAATTCGTTCCACTAATTTTGCACGGGTTATTCTGACTCATTTTTGTCCTTTTGAAGAAGTTTACCACACAGCATTATTTACATTAAGATCTAGTGGCCATTTTTCGCACCACATTTGTATATTAACTAAATCGTTTGATAGTGAAATGCTATCTTCGTCGCTTGATACGCCTTTATGTATTACCAAGTCATCCGCAAATACTCTCCCATTGCTAGAAATCTAGTCGCTCAGGTCATTGATGTAAATCAGAAAGATTGAGGTCCGATTACGCTGCCTTGAGGTACGCCATAAGGGAATCTGATTTTATCCGAATTCACGCCGTCAAATACCACTTGCTGTTCTCTTTCGTTGAGGTTATCACGTACTAATATCTAACACTGTATATAAACGACATTCTTTCCTCTGTTTATATTATCCTGAACACGCTTTAACCCGAATAAATCCCCCCAGAATTTGAGAACTAATTCTCTCGTCATAGTCGCAATACAAGAGTTGGCAATCTGATTATCACAGAGCTTTAACCTTTCATAAATCCTTCATCATCGCTGCAAGTAAGATTTTGAAGGGCCTTCTTTTTCAAACGAAGTCCTCTGTTAGAAATTGCTCCTTTAGAAGTAAATGTCGTATTTACCCAGCGTGCAACAACGCAAAGCGCAAATCTCTTATCCGCTTACTCATTTAAAATTACCATGGAGATATTTCGACTTACAAAATCATTATCAGACTAAAAATAGAAAAAGCTACATTTTAATCACATTCCTCTAACTCCGTCTTCTTTACAAACGTCCTCACGTCAAAAATCTGTCTGTGAACTATTGGTCCTTTTTCCTTCCTTGATTTTACGTTTTTCTGTTTGTTTTTCACATTTGGTCCCTTTCAAATTTGGTCCCTTTGTCCTTTGCCCAGTTCTCTGTAAGAATGGGAATTTCTTTAGCTTGACTAAATTTAAACCCATTCGTTCCGGTCAGCTTCGCTGTTTCTTCGGGCTTTAGCTCCAGACAACCTTCAAAATAGGAAAATTGTTGCATTTGGCAAATCCTTAGTTGTTCGTTAGCGAGAGAAAGTCATCCAAAAAGGGCTTTTCGTCAGCAATTATGTACGGGGTTGAGCGACTTTCTTTGTGACGTCGACAATGGATTAGCATTTCAATCGGAAATACTTTTTTGGTTGAGGACTTTCATTTCAGTTCAGATCCCTATCGTTTATCATACAAAATTAGTGGAATCAATGTAAATTTAGTCGACTCAGAAAAATATCCTGGAATCACCCCTACAAATAATTTAAACTGTAGTACACATATTCGAACATTACATTACATCTTCGGAAGACGTAATCGGTATCATGCGACCCCCTTCTGCTACTTCGGCCGATCCTACAATGAGCGTAATACAAGAGATGCGAGGACAGTTCGTTTTAGGACCATTCTTTCCGCGTATGATACGCGACAACAATTAGCTAAAGAGGTAACTCGAGCGCTTGGTGTTTACACCCTGTACCACACGTCGAAAGTCGGCTTGCAGGGTATTAACGTAGATGTAGATAGATGAGATGGTCTCGGCCTTGACTTGGTGGTAAATCATTGTAAGCTATGAGAAAGAAACTTTAATATTAACAAACCACAATGTTATTGTGGTTTGTTAATATTAAAGTTTCTTTCTCATAGCGTAGATGTAGATGTATTTTGAGAAAAGCGGTGGGGTCTATAAGGGGATAGTCCACCCTAACCGGTGCAAAAAATGGTACATATTTATATATCAATTCTAGTGAATCTATTTAGACAAAACTTTTGAAGCTTTTCATTATATAAACTTGTTATATTTATATAATTAATTCTTTTAAATTTTTTTAAATATACATAAGACTAAGATCTAGGATATAAAAGTCTGTAATTTTGACTCATGTAAACGGTGTACCCGATTTAACCTTTACGGTTGATGCGAAGATTTAGAAAATGATATAATATTTATCTTATCTATTATATAATTTATCAGTATAAGTTCGTAAAAATGTACAAATGGTTACATTTAAAGTAAAATTTTCCAGTTTCACTGTATATTTTATTTTTTGTTAATTATAAAAATCAAGCCTTATATCAAAACTCCCTCCGACGCGCGATAGAGAATCATGTTAGGGTAATTTCTGGGTTCAAAACTGAGCATTTTGAGAGATGTGAATAGTTTTAGTGGGCATCGTAGAAACATAATTAAGTTTTTTCATATCTCCACATCAAGCCGTTTCCGAGATAGAGAGGGGGACGGACAGACATTTCGCTTTTTATGTATGTGATTCTTTGTACGCTTCGCACTATAGATAAAGGCTCTTTAAATAAGCTTGTAAATGAAAGGATTTGACGGACTGGCGATTTCACTATTTTTCTATGAATCAAAGCGACAACAGAATCAAAATGTAGTCAAATGAGGCACTCCGTTCACTGACGGGCTTTGCAAGTCGCTGGAAATTTGTTAACGTAAAAATCCTTTGCGCGGGTTTGTTTCCTTTGAACCAAAAAGTTTCGAATTAAATTCATGAATATTAATTAAACTATAAATTACGTATGCACGAATGGGTGCAGATGTTGTTTCTGCGGCACTCAGTTTTCCTCTTTTACCTTTAAATTATCTGTTATTCGGCCGTAAACTGTTTTCTAGTTGTAGTCGGTGTTGTTTTTTACATGAGATGATGTTTGCTGTT
The DNA here is from genome assembly GCA_000376725.2 of Ladona fulva. Classification (NCBI taxonomy): domain Eukaryota; kingdom Metazoa; phylum Arthropoda; class Insecta; order Odonata; family Libellulidae; genus Ladona; species Ladona fulva. The sequence goes on along the minus strand of KZ309156.1, from coordinate 115,537 downwards.
ACAACTTTGGTATATTTCTTTTCTCGAAATTTCTTATCTTTTTAATTTCCGGTGTATATACTTCTATTCCTAAACTTGCTCGTGGTTCTAAGCGTCTTTTTTTAACGTAGTTTTCTTATTTTTGGCTAAAGTTTTATATACATTGGACATTATAAAGTACCTTTTGAGAGGAGTTATTTTTTTTCAAATGAAAGAAGCATAATTGTCGAGGGACTTTCTGCTCTGCTAGTGACATCGCCCATTTTTGAATGAATATATGAAATAATTTTATTTGTAATTCACCAATCGAATCAACGGCCAGAAATAATATTTCGTTCGTCTCAAAATGTTTAGTTATCAAATCCTAACTATAATAATATTAATACGGTGTAGTAGTTTATCGAAATCCCTTGTCTAGCTTGTGTTTCCAACGTTGCTAGGGGGTTGTTTATCTTTTTCATATCTTTGTGCGTTTTCAATCAAGTTAAATGACAGTAGTTTAGAAACAGGAGTAACCTCATTCGGCTGATTTAATATGTTCATGGAACCGCAATTCCCCGTTTAAATAATTTCTTTGGCTATTTAGGTTGTGTTAATCAGGGTTTGCGATACATTGAATATTTGAATCTCGTGAAATGGGTCACAAATTCTTCGTATCATGAAATCCATCCAAATCCATCGCTCTTATAACCAAACTTAGTATCTCTGAAAATTCCGAAGTTTATGCTTCTCGTGTTTTTACATTAATACATTAGAGTTTTGAAAAAAATACATTAGAGTTTTGAAAGCTCCAAAAAGCCGTAGTTTGTAAGCAAACAAACCGAAAACCCAAAAACCAATGGGGATTAGGGCTCTCGGTGGTCGCGCTTTGGAAGGTTGGTATTTCCGATGCGCATTTCTGCAAATATATTACCATCTTCAAAATTTTCGAAACTGTAATGCATTCACACGGCCGTGTTCATTTTCATTATAAATAATAAGCCAATAGTTAACGTTCAGTCTATCATTTATATTTTATGTATATGCAGATCTTATTTTCGTTTGGTTCAGATGATTGGGTGCTTGATATAAAATATTATCTCGTCTAATAATTAATTTAATTAGCAGTTGTTCTTGTTGGTTTGGTGACAAATGTGAAGGAATTGCTTTTGCAGTGCTTTTGTGATTTGCTTTATAGCGTTTCTCTAGCGACTACTTTAGCATTGCTCTATCATTCTCTATCTTGCGAGATTCCTGCATTTTCCTTTTTAACTCGTTATAATACTTTTATTGTCTACATTTCGTGCGCTTAATAATTATGCTTTTCGAAAACTATGTAATTGTTTCCATTGTTTTTTTCGTCCATTTTCCCTGAGTGAAATGATTTCTTATAAATCAGTAATGGAGTGAAAATATGATGGATGGAATCGCGACGAAAGAAAGGACACTTTGTCATTATGGTGCTTATTGTTTTGGATGGACGTCTATTTTTGTCCTCTCGTCTAAAATTATGACGACTTCTTTCCGTCTTTGCTTCCTCTATTGAGATCAACACAATCAATTCTCATCAAAAGACTAAAATTAGGATTTCGGAGTTGCGAAGACTTTTTATACTTCCTCAGGAGATTTTTCTGGAGTTCTAGGAAATGAATATTTAAAGACAGGAGGAAAAATCTAAAACATTTTCTCACAGAAAATTTCCAAGTTTGATTCACTATAACGTTACGCCGGACCATATCGCATGGAAGGATGGCTGTTCTAAGTTGGGCTGGAAGGATAGGTCGTGGGAGGAAATGGTTAATAGTTGCCCACAAGTGAAAACGATAGAATATCACTAGGACTCTGAGTCTTCAAAGAATAAGTCATAAAAACCTAAAACGATTTGTCCTCGAATACTGAGCCGCACCTACGGGTGCAAGGGGTGCATCGCACCCGGGTGGTGACATTTAAAGAGAGGCAACAGATGTGTATCTAACCACTATTGCAACAATATTATTTGTTGCTTTATCTGTGATACACACTACATGTCTAGGAAAGATTATAACGTGAAATTAAACATTGGCGAACATTTTTCAATTCTCAAGGCGAGAAAGGAATATCTGTGCGGAGGATTTAATCGAAGAATTAAAATCAATAAAAGATTTTCTGGTACAAAGAATAAATCAAATCCTCTTCAAGTTTTTGAAATATATGTTTACTAGAGATTTGATCGAAGTATTTCCTAACTTTCAAATAGCTTTTGCGTGTTTTATTGACACTTCCAGGGACTGTTGATAATGATACACAAAATTAATGTGAACAGTTAACTCATAATGACCATTCGCTACGTCAGTATACGGAATATGCACAATTGATTGTTACTGATGTTTTGTGACCAATGTAAGCTGGGAATCGAAGTTATGATCTTTTTTTTTTTCAAAATAATTTTTAGTTGCAAATCTGGATACGTATGGTTTTGGTATTTAATTTTAAGAAGCTGCGAATTATGTTCGCACCCGGGCAGTGCTTATATTTATATTATTTTACGCTCATTGTCGAATCGGTCGAAGTAACAGTGGTGAACTTTGGTCCTTGCAAACTTCTCCCATATGGAACGCATTGTGGGAAACATTTAAATCGCCTCTCTGAGGTGCTTCTCAATCTCCGTTTCCCGCACTCCGGCCAAGAACCGGACGGTGAGTTGCGGGTAGTAAGCTATCGGAATCCTATCGACCGGACGGTTTTTTCCGACCTAAAACATCCGGCTGCTAGGCATTGAAAAGCATACACAGCTGATAACAGAGATGAAAAACAAATCTCCTTTCTTATGAGATTTTTCTCTTAGTCGATAAACGGGTAAATGGATTGGCTCTTCTCATTTTTCGCGCAATCGAACCAATATTTCGGCCCATCCGCGGTTGAGGGCCCTTTCGAGTCTTGTGGACTACATGTCTTATAATCCATTGTGGATTTAAATGGTTGTCTTCACTATGCATTTTATTCGTAAAATTCTTTATACAGACCTAGTGTCGAACCGTGTATCATTTTGGGAGATGTCTTTGTTGTACACGTTACACAACTGAGAGAATTATCTCCTCCAACGTCAACTCTAATTTCAATTCCCTAACTCAACGGGAAGTGTCTCAAAATTATCCGAATATTCGCTATAGTATTGATATATTGTGTATATATATATATATATTTTTTTTTTCGGGGAAGCGTGTATGTATAATAGATATATCTTCACGCCAGTCAAGTGCATGTAATCCACAGTTTGATTGGGGCCGATGTTGTTATGTATGGCGTGTGCATGTTGAACAAGGGAGGCGAGGGCGTTGAAAGCGGCGCCGAGACGCTGTGCTATTTTTATCTCGAGAGGCCAACTGAAACCAGAAATAGGCTCGGGTACAGGAATAGAAAGGCGCCCCCCTTTTGTGTTCCATCTTTGTGTACATTTTTCTCCTACGTTCCATCTTCTTCAATATTATTCGATTCCAAGCGTTCTGTAAGTGACGGAGCCCTTTTCCCTTTTCTTATTTCGTCAGTGCTAATAATGGCACGTTCTGTTTTCAAAGCTTCGAAAGTTTCCTTCCAAACTCCTTTAAGATTAACCCTTAACATTGAGTTCCCAAATCTCGATGTTGAATTTTTGGGACTAATAACACGTAGTTGCGAAAATAGCCGAAAGCACGAGAGCAGGCGATCGATTGAATAACCATTCAAAGGCCATTCACGTAATGCCATTGAAAGAGCTGCGGACGATCGCTTAAACAGCTTCGTTTATTGTTTAGAAAACGATTAAATCTGGAATTGAAATGCGTACTCGGATGTAAATGTTTTTATTGGGTCATTTTGTTATTTCTCCAGTGTTGCATTCTTTCTATTTTTCTTTGAATCTTCGTTTTTCATTGTCTCCGAGGAGGATCGGTGTAATTTTCTTCGAAACAGCTTCGTACATCGCTAAAACTGAATTTGTTGTGACGATATGACACAGTAATCTACATCTAAATCTACCTAAATACCCTGCAAGCTGCTTTTAGCTCGAATAGTCCTCGCAGTGTATGCGAGAACAAGTCGTTTTAGGGATTCATCATTTCCGCTAACGCGACAACAATAAGCTAAAGAGGGAACTCGAACGCTCGGCATTAACACCCCCTGCCGCACGCCGAAAGGCGGCTTGCAGGGTATTTAGGTAGACGTAAAATCTCACTTTTAACGCTTGAAGGGTTTATTTTATTTGAAAATTAAGTTGGAAAGAGTAAACTCAAGGTGTTCAGGCCGAACAGCCAGTCTGACATATTCTGGTACCTGAAGATGACTGTATAGTCGAAACCGGTCGATTGAGAATAAAAACTGTGGAAAATACGAAGAACTTATTAATTTATTTATTTGGAAAGAGTAGCCGTACGAAATCGAGACACGCACCAAAAGAAAGGAAATTGAATAAAGATTCTTATTCTGCTCATGGAATATGGCTTTCGGTTCGATACTGCGAGAATATTTATAAAATACACGAATATTTCGTAAAATTTTGTGTTTGCAAACAACCGGTCTCCCTAAAGGCCAACCCAGTTGTTGAATCTGAGTTCATGTATTTTAGTTCACTTTTATCGCTTGCGGGGTTTGTTTCTTTTGCAAAATTAAAATAAGAAAGAATAGTCGCATGAAATTAAGCACAAGAAGAGGAAAATTAATTAAATATTCTTTATTTGGTCGTTGGATATCGTTTTATGTTCAAATTACGAGAATTTAGATGAAAACTTTCTAAAATTTTAAGGTTGTAAATATACCGTCCTCCTCTCGGTTAATTCCAATGTTGAATCCGATCTCCCATAAGAACACATTGCGAATAGAGACCTATAGAAAGTGCAATAATTAATGATAGAATATGTGAAGAGGAAGAAATTTAATCAAACTTTAGCATTTACAGTTGCGAATGTTTTGCATTGTCGAATCGTAGGCACACACGTACGTCAATTTAGGATTGCTTTTGTGTCCTTCGACAGGATTTTTAAGTGAAGGAGCTTCTAAATATTCTTTTCGAAGAATAAATCTACAGCTACGTATGTAGTACCCTGCAAGCCGCCTTTTGGTGAATGGCAGGGGGTGCATCAACCATGACTCTGCCTCCATAATCGATTACTGTCACATGTCATTGTAGAATTTGCAGTAAATAATAACGGAAATTAAATGTGTAATTTGTTATATTGGCCGTCTGTAATTTTCCTGTGTGTCGAGTGAGTCGCAATTACTATGTTACTTACGAATTTTTATTTCCTATTGTTTCTTAACGGTTATTTCAGCTATTTTGAGTGTGTGTGCGTGAATGTTCGCCTAAAACTAGAGAACCAGTCGTTGTCAAACTTGCACATTTTTAAAAACCAAAACCAATTTCTTTCGTATTTCTCTGTCTCAGCTTCATGTGCCTTTCCTTTTGGAAATAATTTTATTAGCGACTGCATTCAATTAATCATAGCAATTATTAGTCGAATCCGGTATTTCCTTTGAACGTAGATATGGTTATTTCTGTCTACATATATTGCTCTCCTGTAGTCCATGTCTTCCTATTTTATGTAATTCTATAACTTCTTTAAATTCCCTTTCGGAGCCGCTCTCTTCTCGCGTCATTTGTTTCTTTCCTACGATCAAAAATGTCATATTTCTGTGTTTCTTTTTTCTTTCTTCTCTGTTTTATTTGTACTTATTATTTTCTCACATATTCTTAGCTATTTCTGTGCTATTAAGTTTTTTCGAACTCTTTCCCTTTTATGTAATCATATTTTAATCCTTGTAGAACTCAATCTTTCTTTTCCATTTTCTATTCATTTTGATATATTTGCCAATAACTCTTTCCTGTTCCTCTACACTCGCATTCCAGAATCGCATAACAGCTTTGTACTCCTTCTTTATTATTTCTTCTATCTTTTCATACACTTTCTATATCTTCATGTTCATTTGTGGGCTTTTACACCTGTTTTCTGTGGTATTCCTTTCTTCTTTGCTATCATCACCTTGTTGCCTCCATATATCCCCACGGTTATACGATCTAATATTTTCTCCTTCACTTTAAATCCAACTCCATTATTTACCTACTTTTAACCACAAAACTAACATTATTTTCAATTCATTTCTCAATTTCACTCCTATTTTATCCATATTACTTTCTATCCTCCCAGATTTTCTCACAGAATTATCTCTTTTCTTCCTTTAGAAGATGTTTGATTCCATATTCCTTATTGACTTGCCCTCTTCTCTTTCTTTTCCTTAATTTTTCTGTTCCCTGCACTCTTATATCTTCTTCTTTTAGAATACCTAATATTGATTATGAAACTCCAGGTGTAATAGGTTATCCAGCTAAAGAGGAGTGAAACATTTTTCACCACCCATACTGGAAGAAATAGGGGTAAATGCTAGTCTTAATTCAAAAACGATCCAAAGCTTTCTCGTGAACTCGAGAAAGTGCAGCGCAAGGCGATACGATGTGTTTCGGTGAAAAGTGCTTCGATAAAAAAGCAAGCGTAAGGAATATGCTCTCAGACGCAGGTTGAGAATCCTCGAGAGAAAGGAGATTTGGCTGCGATTGCATTCATATAATAGATTGGTAAATTCAGAGAATATATATGCGGAAGACGTAATCAATATTAATCCCTTCGGCCGATCCCACAATGAGCGTGAATAACAGAAATTGATGTGAGGACAATTCGTTTTAGGCACTCTTTCTTTTCGGAAAGGATGCGCGACAACAATAAGATAATGCTTTGTGTTTACACCCCCTGCCACTCGTCGAAAGATGGCTTCCACGGTAATTATGTAGATTTAGATGAAGATAATCGTGAATTATTACTTCGATCAGTTTCATAGCTGATAACATTACTATTACTATCTACTGTATATAAGTCATCAACATATCTCAGCCATATTGTTGGAAAGTAACGGAAGTTTTTCTTGCAGTTTTCCTCAAAGTTAATCATAAAAAGTTCGGCTAGAAATGGTGACAATGGATTACTCATAGTCGTACCTTAATTTTGTTTGAAGATCTTATTATTAAATTGAAATTAAGATTGTGACATAAACAACTCTGTGAGTTTGGTACATATTGGTTGGTTGTTATTTCGGTAAGGTTTTGGTCCGATAGCCTTTATGTACTCTAATATTTGTTTAACCGGAATGCTGGGAAATAATGAGTTGATATCAAATGAGACTAAAATGATTGTGTTATTCAACTGAAAGTTGAATCATACAGAAGCTTGCAGTTGAATAACACACATTTTAGTCTCATTTGACTACTGGTTATGCAAGCTCACACGTACTTCTCTTTATTAACTATATTATTCATGATCATATCGAAAATATATGAAAATGTTTCTTGCCCTTCGATAATTTACAAAAATCTTACCGAATAGTTCGATCGCCTTATAATAGATAATTGACTTATTGATTGTCAACGGAACTTGTTCATCATGATTCCGTCCATGATGACCTCGGCAAAATATGCTCTCTGAGAGTAAATAAGTTATCGGAATATTCGCGTGACCTATGACGTTGCATGTGTCAGCAGTTGACATTATCGCTGCCTTTGAGTAAATCTCTTGTCTCTGACTATATTACTACTTCTATTGGAAAGGTGTTGGAAAATCTTTATATCCCCAGGAATTTCGGATTTACTGAAGAGGAAGTTTGGTGCAGCATTTTATTCACTTTCCGTAGACTTTCAAAGGAAAAAGAATATCAACCAAAAACCCTCCATCAGAGAGGAATAAACGAACGGCTGGAGATGTTTATTACTTTTGCTAACGACTGGAAAATGACTGATGTCGCCGTGGACAATTACAGCTCGAATTAATTACAGCTCGAAAAGGGCCAATCAATTCCTCCTTCAATTTGGAAACGAAACTCGAGTCGTTCAACGAACGAAGACAATAGCGCTAAACACATCTATTACGAGCCAATACTATGTAACCGGATATATATGTATATAATATGTAACCGGAATACGGAAAGGAAATGTTCTGAATCTACGTAATACCCTGCAAGCCGCCTTTCGGCGTGTGGCAGGGGGTGTATACACCAAGCGTTCGAGTTACCTCTTTATCTTATTGTTGTTGCGTATCGTTCGAAATTTAATTTATTTATTTTTGGTCGAGTCTGTTGGATGTTCCTTGATTGCGACGCAAAACCATTTTCACGAAAAATAAAAGGTTTTAACGACACATTTATAAGTGGTGAACCTAATGTAAGTCCTTTCCTGGTCAGAAAAGTAATTTGCAGCGAGTAAATGTGAAATCACAAAAAGGAATCCATTTGATCTATTTAGACACCCTTCCATGGATTTCAGATATTTTACTCCAAAATCAATGACGAGGAGCAACGCGCTAATTTTTAATTTAAAATGTCACGTGACAGCGGGAAATTACATATTCACGTTCACAAGCGAATGAACTTCTTTAGGAAAAATATCCTACAATTCCTGAAATTGACCTCATTTTTTCTGATTGTTTTTATGGGATTTGTGGCGCAAAACATCGCATATGACGAAGTATGTTTATTACGCGGCTTTTTGAGCCGACGGCCAATGTCGCATCCTTTCGCTCTGACGTCACGATCAGGCAAATTGCGAATTATAAATGAACTTATTTGGAAGAGGCGATTGTGGTGTTATGACTCTTTTTCGCCGTTCTTTCTATTCTACATTCACATACCGACTTAAAGCTATCCATATTCAGCTCTCAGAAGGTTGATGAAAGCAGAAGCTTTCAGAAGGCTGAAATAGGATGAAGTTTTATATTTACTATAGTATAGTATAGTACTTATAGTAAGGTTAACCGCGACCATATTGTTTCATGGTTCAATGTCAAAGCAGGTATGACATTCTTCTGTATGAAATAAAGGAAATTCAGATCCTATTTGGAGTTACTTCCCGATATGATGTCTGGACCTTCCGTTCCTCTTCCAATTCGTAGGTGAAATTATTAAACGGATAGACGCTTAGGAATATCAAGTGTGAAAAGTAGCGAAATGACTGGGATTCGAACCCACTTTCCGGGAAGGTATCCTAACCACTGAACTACCATGCCACGTCTCTTCCACACTGTTATTAAGGTCTTTATTAAGACGAGATAGAGTGACTAAAAAGTCTCTTCTTCCATCTAACCTGTTATGGGAATGCTTTTGTAAGCAAAGCGAGTAGCCTCCACACTGTGGCACAAACTACCGCTAGATGGTTCTCATTGAGACACACAACTCAACAAAAGCGGTCTTATGAGGTAAACCCGCAAAGGAAATCAAAAGGATCGAAGAAAGGTAATTTACTAAGCTCGGGAGAGCCTTGCGGCTGAATCCCGAGGAAGAACGGGTGTGAGAAATAGCAACATGACTGGGACTCTAACCCTTTACACACCTGTTATTCCTTGGGACTAAGCCGCAAGGCTCTTCCGTGCTTAGTTACTTGCCTTTCCTTATTCGTTGGATAGACACTATTTAAGTTATCTAAAATGGTTTGTAGGTCACAAGAATTCAGTTTAAAAGCAGCCACCATATAACCACAACATATATTACCACAATCGGAAAGTAAGAGAATTTTTGTAAACAAAGGCTTTCGAAGCGTTGCATAAAGATGCTTGCCAGTGTGCTTAAAAGAATGTATTCATTAATAATATCGTCAGAAATATTCATACTAAGCGAAGGATTTTTTTTAGAAATTCCTACATTTCAGGTACACTTGAGAGTAAAATGTGAGCATCGACAAGACATCGACAAAAATGTGTATTTTTCACCTTATTTGTGAAATCAAGTGAATTGGTTACAGAATGTCGATCCACATTTCTGTCGTTCATTTCTTGTTTCTGGTCCTTTCAACATTTTCTGTCTTCTGGTATGTATCGGTGAAGTATTCACCGTCTCCGGAGACACCGTCTTGTGGATGCAAGAGCGGGTGGCGGCATCTTAAGGGCGGCAGCAGAAGCCAACCATTATTATTATTACAACAGCATTCTTTGTTTTGTTTTGTGTGATACACATGACATGACACGAAGTCATAAAACAATGGTTTTTCAAAGTCAAACAATTTTCAATTTCAAAGTACTAAATCATTTTTAACTGCAAATCAGGATATGTATGGTTTTGGTATATAATTTTTAGGGGCGGCAAATTCTGTTCGTACCCTGGCGGCAGACAGGCAGGGCGCGGCTCTTCTTCTATTGTCCTTAGTATTGTTGTCTGTTGCAAGTTGTTACGGAATCCCCTTTCTCTATGGATTTGCTTCTTTCCCCTCTGATAGGAGCTGTGTTATTGCTCTGGTGGTTGGCTTTTGCACTACCTTACCTAATTCCTGACATCTTCCTTAATTGCCCTTGCAAATCTCAAGGTACACGATGTCATTTCCATTATATTTATTGCCGGGCGGTTGCTCTATCCATCGAGCTATCCCGCAAGAACATCGAGGATTGCCACTCGGAATAGTCAGAAACTCTTTCCTTTCCCAAGGAATTTATTTTACTATTTTATTCCTTATTTTATTTAACTCATTGTGGTTCATCATCTTGTATTCGTTCTCTTCACAATTTGCCATTGACGGCTGACAATGATGCGTTGGTTAAATAAACAATCGGCTGCCGGAAATTCCATCCGAAGCTTAAAATAACCTTTTCTTTCCAGTCCTTCGTACCTTAGTGAAGCACAAGGTAATAATTAAGTAGGCTGTAGAATGGCATTTTGCATGAAAGCCTGGAATAGAGCCGAGCAGATTATAAATAAGCGTAGCTTTCAGACTCTGATACAGGAATAGTCCACTTCCTTGTAGCGCGTTTCTTTTTATTTATTGAATATAGACTCACCAGGAATACATAATAGAAGAGTCCCTAGGGAATACGCTGTTCTATTCTCGTCTTCTCTCTCCAACTTCGCCTTCGAACAAACACTTATCTCCTCTACCTTCGTATGTACCCTCCTTTCGGCGTGTGGCAGGGGGTGCAAGTCTAATCTATCACTGTCTCACATCGTTCGCTGAAAAATGATTTCTAGAAAAGACTCTTCATAACATATGCGGCATTTCCCAAACCATAAGACGTACCGTGGTTGTTCAGGTGAACGAAGCAAAGGTTATACACACAGGCACATAATCTGCTTATAAGAGAAACAAAGAAACGAGATTCGTCGAAGAGCGTCAATTTACTGAATGAAAGCGCAACATTGCTAGAAAGGCTTCCACGGTGATTAGAAAATAAATGCCACGATTTAATGAGCAACATTATACACAATTACTAAGTATAGTTATTCCTGACGTCAGAAAAAATACTCTCCATCGGCCCATAAGACACAGGCCGATTTTAGACTAAATTTTCGCGGATAAAAGTGTGCCGGGAAAAAAGGTTTGATTTCCTTGATTTTTCTCGCAGTAGGGAGGATACTTAGCTTCATAAATATAGTTTACGATCGCATTCTTTTAATAATCAAAATTAATATTTCCATCGGTACCCAATAATGTGTTTTTGTTTTTCCAACGTTCGACCAGCGAGGGACCGAAAGGATCTTAAAGGCTCTCAATCAGATCCCCTGGTTCTGTTACCGCTATTTGTGCTTTTATAGCAATAATAAACAATTTGACTACCTTTTGTCATTTATTGCCATATTCTTTCTGTGAATCGGATCGGATGGTCCTCACTTTTTATTATTTTTTCTTCCCATTCTTCGGTCTTGAGATTTTTAAATTATGATGTTTATCATACTTTAGAGCCTCTTTGCTTAAATGTATCCACTTCACCTCCGCTTCCATCGAATGTTAGCATTCTTCCGCCTTTCTTAATATAATGGAATGTTGTATTCGTCCCCCATTTAAGCCTCGTAAATACTTAAGAATCGCAGTCCTCATTTACCGATTAAAATGTTCCAATCAAGCGCTCATTACGAAGCGCTGTGTTCAGCGATATGTAGTTTAAGGTAATGCAATACCTCACTGAAGCTCTATGAACCCTTATGATAGCTAAGCTGTATTCCTCGACTAAAAACTATATTTTATTTCGTGTCTCTCAGCAATAATTAAATAACACCATCTGCATTTGGTCTTTGAACTTTCAATGTCGAAAACCCTGGAACTTTTTATCCTTAGCGAAGCTGAATTTTTCTTCCATTTTGTTTAAGTTAGAATTTTCCCACTATTGCTTCCTCCCCTAAGTGACGTCAACTGTTGAATTATAACATTACTCTGAAATTCACAACCCTTTAATAACTTAAGGACGGTATGACTTCCAGTGTTTAGGATGTAACAGATGATGAAAATTTACCACATAGTTCTGCATTCCCTCAGCTGCATAAATAAATAAACCTTTTATTAATTAGATAATAGGATTTCCCGAAGAAATAAAACCGTAGAAGAAGTGGCTTGGACCGATGTCAGATATATTTCTAATAAATATTGGTGGAAAGGGAGTTGAGAAGTTCATTTACGGATGCTCTCCGGACTGAAAGCAGGTCTATTTCAAGCAAGGCAATAGAAAATACGACGATTAGCTAAAAAGTTATGCCCCACATTTTTTTCTCCAAAACTATTTATTTTACAAAAATGAAACTAACACATACGGAAGAAATGAGTTTTATCTTCTGAATCTGTTTTTTCACATAATCTACCGCGAGTTCTGTGGCCTTCCTCCAGCGATTCACTAGGGCATGTATGCCCTGTCGGTACCAGCCCTCGCTCTGGTTGTGGAGCCAGGTTTTCACTTTCAACCGCCTTCTGATTCACTCCATACTCAGCAACCAACATCGGCATCCGGTGCCGATGTTCCACAGACTTTGCACAAACATTTGTGAATATTCCCTCTCCTTTCTCTAAGCACAGAAATTCAATCACAGCATGTCGTCTGTAACGGGTATCATGGTTAGACTCCATTTTGAAAGCTTCCTACAGATATGCCATCTGCAGATGAAAACTGTAACTATGCACATACACACGCGAAACCCCAAAGAATCCAAACCTTTAATTTCGAATTGCTAGTATTGGTTTGGGCAGGAAAAAAATGTTTTATTTTACCTTTTGACCAACGGTCTGCTGGTGTCATCTCCTCATATAAAATGGCAATTGGTAAGCGACATTACTGTATTATTAAATAAGGATATTGTAGGACGTTTTCCCAACTATACTCCCGAAAAGGTCGAGCAGAAGGATAATAAAAAAACGTTTCCGTATCTGTACAAATATCTCGTAACCCTCATTGATGGATCGCGTGAATCCTTCGGTTTATTTTTGCTCCACAACCGATGATCGTTAACGCACTAAAATTGTCCGGGAACGAGTTTCCAGATCTCGATATGTAGACATCCTTGACATTTTCCCCTTCTACTTTAGGAAACCTTTCTCCGAGGATATTTCTCTCTCTCTCGATAGAGCATAATTGGATTTGAATGTAGCTATATATAACCGAGATAGTGGCGCCACGACCTTCGTGGCCAACTCAGGAAGGGAACTTATCGATCTTCATTTTTTTTCTTCATTTTTTACCTTTATGTCCGTGGAGTTCACGCGATGGAATTTGCCGTGTTTCCTTTTTTTCTCTGAAAAATTAACTATCGTTCTTAGTGCAGTAACTTCCCTTGTAATGTGTGGTTTTCATTGGGAGGAGAAAGTACTCAAGACTATTTGTTGGACGCATTTGAATTTGATTTATAAAGTCAACAGAGAGCACATTATGCTGAATGATCCAAAAAGAAAGGTTTGAAAAAGATTGGGAAATCAAAAAAAAAATAATCTAAATTTATCATAGAAAATACGCTTCGTTATTTACTGATAGTGAAAGCTTGGAAATAGAGAAAGAAAGAAATAAAATCTTACTTTAATCTAAACTAGCGGAGGTTCCCGTCGATTCTCAATAGGGTAAGTAGATGTCGGATTAAATATAGTATACCTATTTGTACATAAGAGAAAATAACATCTCGCATCTTAGTTTAGTCCAATGGGACAGGTTATCGAAAACAAAAATTTGCAATCTAATCAAAGTTCTAGTTCGAAGCCGAAATCTACAATCAATAATAAGAATATGAATCTTTATGGAATTTCCTTCTTATAAAACTTGGCTTAACTGAATGTGCAAGTTTGCAAGATTTTCTACTTCTGGTTCTAGAAAATGTAATTGTATAATGTGTGAAGAGTCCGAATTGATAGACAAATGGTCATTCATCCATCTCCATTAATTTATTACGGTGCTACGTATTTTTGTAGCCCCAGCGATTCATCACTACAAATTGTTCATGACTGTAATAGTTAAAATTTTCCTCCTCTTCATATCGCCAATTGCTTCTAAATGGGTCTAAATACACGATGTAATCTTGTGGGAAAATGTATGAGCTCGGAATCCACATCGCATTGGTCGTCAAGGGGATGAGATGTTTACAACCTCAAAATCACAGATAATATTCATGTGTTTAATCTAAATTCTCGCAACTTCAAAACGAAAGCGATATTCCACGACCAAGATAATAATCTGCATTCAATTTCCCTTCCTTTGGTACTTAATCTTAACTTAATCGATTTCATAACGTAACTTAATCGATTTCATACGACTATTTCTCTGATTATACTTTGCAAAAGAAATAAAGTCTGTAACCGATGAAATGGAACTTAACATGTATTTCTTATGGAAATCTATCTGAAAGATTTTGGTTCAAACCCAGCAAAGTTATCGAATAATAAGGTGATAGTACTTCCTTCCGGGTCTCAGAGAACACGTATGCAAAATTTGACGCAAATCGGACAAACGGCGTGGACTCCAATCTCAGACAAGCACTCATACACACAAAACCACAGAATTTCTGTTTTTTATATATAGACAGTTTTTACCTAAAAATCGAGAATAATTTATTTGACATTGTGCTATCTCATGTTTCATATTTAACCGCATTAAAATGGAATGAGCTCACTAATTGGCTGGAGAGGTGCAAGTCCTGGTTGCTGTTAAGCGATTTTTCATTAAAATTAATCCGAAGCGGAAAGAGGTATCACCTTTCATGAAGGAGTTTGCCTTTGGCTCCTACCTGAAAAGTATTTTCAGTCATCCAATGTCTAGAACTTCACCGTAAATTTTTTTCTTCTTACCCTGTATCATCAGGAATCTGGTAAAACAATATTTGCCACGTAACATTAGAAATACTTTAAAACAGAAAAACGTTACAAAAATATATGCCATTTTCCCTTGAATTTATACAGTATTTTCTCCGTCGTTCAGCAAACTTATTTACTTTCTATTTGAAGCAGATCGTGTTCCTATTCACACCGCTTAAAAGCAAATAATTATTTGAATCCCTTGAGATTTGGAATTGAATAGTATATAGTTAATAACAATCCTTCGTATCATTATTTCTTCATGAAAAAGAAACTCAAAAAGAAGGAATTATGTTCAGTAGTTATTACTGCAGACAATGCTGCGCCGTCCTACGGGTGCATCGCACCCGGGTGGCGGTATCTTAAGGGCGGAAACTGAAGCGTAGCCAACCATTTATTTTATTATAACAGCATTATTTGTTGTTTACTGTGTGATATACTAAAGAGCTAGGACTAAATGCTACGTGGATCTGAGCTAAAAGTGAAATAAAAGCAATGCGTGTAGAGGAAATTATTGAAAATACGGAAGAGAGTATAAATAAGTAAAGTAAGAAAGACGAAATACGTAAATTTTGATCATAGACTTCAGGAAATAAACAGATAAAGCAAGAAAGGGAAGGCTGGAGAAGGAATGTATAGAAGTGGAAGATAGAAAAAAAGGAATACAGAATTTCGGCTAAGAAGAAGTGAAATTTATTCTTATTGTTATTTCATTTAATTTTACAGAACATAAGTTGTAATAGAAGATACCATTTGTATAAGAACAAATGGTATCTTCTATTACAGAATGAAGTTTCGTTAATTTTAAACTGTTGATTCTTAGATTTTTGGAGATATAACCAGATGATGCTGAAAAAGTCTTCAATGAGGTGGATAATGGACAAAGTTTTCATGCATTTAAGTGATTCCAAATCACGTTCCACCGTTTCCTGAAATTTCTTCCCTTCCCATCTAACTTTCTTGACGATCTTCATAACTTTATTTAAAAAGGACTGCAATGTCTACTCTTTTTTTGCAAACGGTTCCGCACTCTGAGTACATCTGCTTCAACTTGCCTAAATGCACCGCCGCGTGACATCGATTTACCACTGCCACGTGTTGCCTAGTCCTTGACCTACTGTACGACTCCAGTGCTATCAAAGTGATTCACCGATTCCCCTGCATAAACTGTCTAGCAATCGTGTGACACAAAAAATTGAAACCGTCCCAAAGGCTCGAGAAAATTTTATTTTAATCTCAGAGAAATGTTACCTTACTGTAGAGGTGAAGCCTTAAAAGATGATATGTTCATAAAAAGAAGGTTTCATTTATTATTTTTTGTGTTGATAATGAGGAATTTCTTACGTCATGATCTATAAACGATATCTGTAAAATCTCCAAAATGCTATTAAACAACACATAAACCTATGAACACTAGTTTTGCCATAGAAGAAACATATTTTTTCGCAATATGTACAGATGTTTTGATAATTACGAGGGTTGGCCAGAAAGTAATGCCACACATTTTTTCCTGCCAAAAGCAATGCTAGTAATTAGAAACCATAGGTTCGAATTCTCTGACGTTTCCCGCATGGATGTATCTACATAGTTTCAGTTTTCTCCTGCAGATAGCATAGCTGTAGGAAGCATTCAAAATGGAGTCCGACCGTGATACACGTTATAGACAAGGTGCTGTTATTGAATTTCTATGAACGGTAGGTAATATTCACAAATGTTTGTGCGAAGACTATGGAACATCTGCAGCCGATAGGAGTACAGTTAGATTCTGGGTATGGAGGGTGAGTGAATCAGAAGGCATTTGAATATGAAAACATGGGTTCATAACCAGAGAGAGGACTGGTACCGATAGGGCATACATGCCCTAGTGAATCGCTGGGGTAAACGAAAAGAACTCGAAGAAGATTATGTGGAAAAATAGACTGAGCAGATGAAAGGTTATTCTTTCGTAAGTGGACATTTCATTTTTGCAGAATAAATAGTTTTTGAGAAAAGAAATGTAGAGTGTTATTCCTTGACCGACCCTCGTATATATCACCATGATTCTAATCTCTTTTATATTTTTTCTTCTATGAAACCAACTCCATTTCTTCCCTTCTTTCGTCAGTAAAAATAATTTTACCATTCTCAATTATCGCCGGCTCTTTTCCGCGAGTTCCAGCTTATTTTTAACCATTTCTCTCCTTAGGTTTCCAATTTTTCTTTTTGTAGCGGACTCCAAGCTCCCAATCATATCCTCATCTTTTTTCTAATTCTTCCCTTCTTACGCTTTCCCCCCTTGAAGGCCGATTGATATATACGAGCATAGCGATATCGAAACGTAATACGTACTTCTAAAACAGAAGTATAAAAATACGAAAACATAAAATATTATAGGAAAGGAAAAAATCAAAGAACTAACAAAATAAGAAAAGTAGCATCGATACATGGTTAATTTAGGGAAGACAGGAGTGTGTTGATACGGGGAAAAAGTTCGAGTGAGGAGTTGAAAAGTTGTGGGATGCGGTAATCCAAAATCTTCATTATTTTTGGGGAAATATAAAACGAATAAGTCCCTCATTAACGGTAATGAATGGATTTTAAAATGCCTTTTCCGCCCTAATTTTTACGTTGTCATTTGAAATGATATGTTGTAATCCCGCTCGAGACGAACAAGAGCATATTGTATTATGAAATGCGTTGTACTGATAAGGAGGGGATTCCCGTTTCCGTGGGCGTCCCTTCGGATAATGAGTGACTCCTTTGGTTGCTCTCATCGATTATGTTATTTCTGTCCGCTCATACATTTCCAGGAAAAGCTACTTGTTATCAGTCATCGTTTTTAGTTTGAAAAACTCTTTTGACTCAGTTAGTGCAGAGATAGTGATCATGTCAATCTTGATATTTCAGAAGTGAGGCACTAAATAAAAAAGCAACGAAACTATCGAACGAAGTCGAAAATCATTTATATTTCAACAATTTTTGCGATTTAGATTAGAGATTAAATTGTTCGAGAACGAAATGTATGTATTTATAAGCAGAAGAACTGAGACTTGGTCAATTTTCTCCACAATTTAATTATGTTCTGCTTTTCTTTTAGTGGATTTGAGGGCCACTTCTAGGCGTATGGCAGCGGGTGCACTATGACTCCCTAATGGGTTGCTTATTGATTGTGGAAAAAGTGAACTGTTGATGGGCATATGATTTACTGATTTTTCTCTCGCAAGGGGAGTATTTAGTGCCGGCAGGCGCCGCAGATTTTGACGAAACTAGTTATTCCGGAAAAAATCTTTTGATGCATTTGCATGAAATATATAGATTTACAACTTAATGTTTCGTTAGAGGACGTGACATAGTGCCTTTGACAGTAAGGATATCTCCCAAAAGTGTCTTGGGTTCGACGCCAGACCACTAAGGACACCTAAAGTGAGAAAGACATTGCAGTTCTTTTTAAGTTACACTTTCCTGAAAGGATACATGCAAATCATTCGAGCAATAGTTAGAGGACGTGAATTAGTAATATAAACCGAATTGATTGTTCCGGAATTCAAAGCTATCTTGTAAATCAGCGCAATGTTTTCTTACCGGGAAAACTGGAGCTTTGGGATTTTCTAGACTCGAACCCATGATAGCTGGGTCAGAGATTTAGTGTTTTCTGGTCTCTGGTTGACGGATTCTATGTTCCAAAAATTTTTAATTATTAATTAATTATTCAATCAAAACGAATTAATTTAATCGGTTCATGCCCGTGTGGCTGTCGATCTTAATCGGTTACGCTACATTTAAAATAATGAGATTATTGTAATATTAAAGGTTATTCTCCATACGAACTACTGCTCATATTGGAAGGAGGGAATTCGTCATTCTTGTCTCGCAGTCTGTCAAACTGCCTGTGTTCACTGAAACTGTGCATTGAATTTGCCGGCACTATACATTCCGATTGTCAGTCTCTGCATGGATGACGCTTAATATCTTCTTGAAATTCTTGCGAGAAAATACTGTCTCTCGATTTCTATAGCTAAACAAGTTTAATTCAAAAGGAATAACAAGTGTGAAAAATAGCGACACGACTGAGACTCGAACCCAGGTCTCCCACTTTCCGTAGATTTTCGTAGGTTTTACAACCTACTAAGTTACCTTCCTTTCCTTTATCCAAGTTTAATTCAGTTATCTGTTAAATTCAAGTTAAAATTAAAGTTTTCCGAAGTAAGGAACGTCTTCTTCTAAGCGCGGAGACCAATCAAAGGTGATTAAATCACATAATCATAGACAATCGTATCTCCCTGGAATGTGATGAGTTCCTCTCATCTCTGGTAGCATTGGAATGAGAATGGCTTCGCATTGTGTACCTTTGAAGACGGGCTCAATGAAAACGTGGGGAATTCCTGCGGGAGTCAATCCTCCCAAATGTTTGTATATTTTGGCTTTAATACATCGTCTCTTTCCAAACGAAGGCATTCCTTCGTATTACTTGACGGCAAATAATTTTGGTTATGGTGCTGATTTTTACGACCGAATAATACTCTTCGTATCGCCGCCTTTAATTGGGAAAATCGGAAAGACAGACTTTCCCTAACCAAAATAATTCGATTATTCGGTATCGAACCCGGGACCTTTGGGTTGGAGCGTTAGCACTCTAACCTATCCGTTACCGGTTCCTTACTAATTAAAACATGAAATAAAGTACCAATTGAATCTTGTCTCTTTAAGAACGTGCTTCGTAGGAATACCAATTGAAATATTATTTCATGTAATGTTTACAAGATTTCGCTAATTTCATGCTGCTTAGTTGTAACTCTACTCTTCCGGATTTATATCATTGACCTGAGTGACGAGATTGATAGCAATGTGAGAGTATTTGCGGATGATTCGGTAATGTATAGGGAAATATCAAGCGACGGCACTGGCGTCTCACTATCAAACGAGTTAGAACATATTCAAGGGGTACGAAAATGGCTATTAGATCTTATTGTAAATAAATGCTCTGTAGTAAACTAAATGAAAAATGTGTGTCAGAACCACCTGAACAAAATTAGTGGAATGAATATAGGGCTGGTGACTCGGTTGAATATCTCGGAATCACCCTTACAAGTAACGTAAACTGGAGCAAACACGTCCGAAATATCTGCGGTAAAGTATCAAAAAAGCTCGGCTTCATAAACCGCACTGTAGGTTATTGTTATTATTATGTTATTTCACCTTAAGTAGGCCTCATCTGGAATATACGGCGAGTATATGGGACCCAGCGGATGCAGCGAATGCTCGCGAACTCGAGAAAGTGCAACGCGATAGTACGATTTGTTATAAAGTGCTACGATAGAGAAAGCAAGCGGTACGAAAATGCTCTCAGACGCAGTTGGGTATCCACGAAAGAAAGGAGATTAGGCTGCGATTACTTGATAAATTCAGAGAAAGTACATTTGTGGAGGATGTAAATGGTATTATGCGACCCCCTTCTACTTCAGACTATCACACAATAAACGTAAAATAAAAAAAATACATGCGAGGGCAACTCGTTTTAGGGACTCATTCATTCCGCGAACGATACTCGAAAACAAAGAGCTGAAAAGGTAACTCGAAACTCGCTTGGTGTTTACACCCCCTGCCGTAGGCCGAAAGACGTAATCGGTATCATGCGACCCCCTTTTTCTACTTCGGCCGATCCGACAATGAGCGTTAAGTGATAGAAATAGATGCGAGGACAAGTCGTTTTAGTGCCTCATTCTTTACGCAAACAATAAGCTAAAGAGGTAACTTTAACACTTGCTGTTTACACCCCCTGCCACACGGAAAGGCGGCTTGCAGGATATTCATGTAGACTTAAATCAATCCTACTTGCGTTTCCGATGCCCTTTTAAGCTAGTGAATACTTTCGGCGAAGTAGTACAGTGTTTAATATCCAGAGTAAGTATTCTGCGTCCTCTGATATTCTGGTTTATCAGAGAATGTGGATTTTCTTAGGGTGACGCAATAAAGACGAAAAAAGCAAGTTGGGTCGATTGAAAAAACCAATGAGGAAATGCTTGAAATTACTGGGAAAGGTTTTTATTGAATAAATGAAAGGCAAGGAGAGGAAATGGACTAATGGAGGGAAAGAGGCGGTATATTCCATCTAAAATGCCAAGTATTGCGGGATTATATGGTTCTCGAAAAATAAAAGCAAATTTAAGGGAAATACTCATTAGCGTCATTGTTTTTCTCAATTGTTTTTATTTGGGAATCTAAACAGTGTTTTGTTTAATACTTGTTATGAATTAAGCAAATATCTTAAATCATTTAACAAAATGTCCCATAAGTAATTCCACGTGTCTTATGGTTGTTTCTTGACCTTTTCATTTAGGGGTCAATTTTCTTACAAGGAAGAAACTTTAAATTGTCATGAAACATTTTTTTTATTCTAAACAGTATCGGCCGTATTCAGGAAAGAGGCACAAAACCTGACTTAGGTTAACCCTTACTTAAGGGTCCGAGAGCTAGTCCGTATTCACGAACCCGTATTAAGGTGACTTATCCTGGAACGGGTTTTGGAGTTTTGAGATGTGACAACATTGGAAAAACAGTTGAAAGTTCGGGATCCGTAAGATAAAGTTGAATATTTGGTCTTTGCTAATTATTTGCTTTACTGTTTTCTAACGTTCCCGGAGCCATAGTGTGGATAATTTTAAATACCTTTATTTAGAATATTGTTATAATAATATTTCTTTAGTTCATAATGCTTAGTTATATTGTGTATAATGGTTGCTAGTCGGTATTATTTTAGGCAAATTATGGATTTGTTTTGTAAAATATTACTTACATTTTGTTTTCTTATTCATCATTTAAGGGTTATTTCATTGAATTTATTCGCTGTATTATTCTGTCATTAATGATTAGTGTCCTCTTGGCGTCTTTTATAGAATAATATTCGGACGACATCGGTGTGATCTGGTTCTGCTTTAGTGCACCTTATTACCTGCATGACATGATTTCAGGAGTTTTGTATTAGGATATATTTATAGTTAAGAAAATGGAAAAGTCAAGGTGCTAAAATAGGACTGACGAAGATTCTTTATATTACCCTGACAACTCATAAAAACGCTCGAGAATACGCCGATAATTGGAGATTAATTTGCCTGAAAAGGGATGCCTGGGAAGGAATTTAAAGAATTTCGCAGAACGTACGATGTAACAAAACATTATTAATTTATTAAAAATCCTTTAACTGTTTACATACAATACTTCAGTTAACTTCAAAGCTTAAGTTTCGTCAGACCAAAGCCATATCCACTCAACCTCTCTTCTCTTTATCCTCTTCTGCTTCCATGTCTTCAACCAAGTCACAACTGAAATGATAATAAATTCTTGTACTATTAGCAATTAATGCACGTTTCAAGTACAGCAAAGTCTTTCCCCTATCTTTGCTTTTCACATACCTGATTCGCATGTAGGATCCTCTCTAAACACATGATTCCATACACTAAACATATTTTTACATTTATAGTTCGAATTTGTGATCTATTGTCTGCAATATCTGCCTGTACCAGCCACGTAGTCATTTTGCTTCATGTTCCATGTATAGATAAACTGGTACATGTATTGATGTTAGGTCATAGATGTCCTTCACAGAAGCTGTTACATTATGATGTATGGAAATTAATAAATGAAAAATGTGATAAACATAATGAAAATGATCGTAATAGTAGAAGACAAGTTCAGTAAATTTGTCAATATCAGAATTATGCCCTTCCAGAAACGATTACCATCTCCTGAAAGCCTTCTCACTGTGGCCATGCCCTACTAGCCCCTCAATTTGGTGTCATCTTCCTGTTTTCCATCCTCTTTAACACCCACATCATATCCACACCTGGAAGACAATGATATCAGCTAGAATATAATATCATATAATATAGAGAATATAATACTCATATTCATATAATATCAGCTAGAAATTCTACATTTTCAAGGAGGAATGATTTATTATATTTCAGGATGAGTAAACTGAAAACTTACCTTCCATTCTGTGGTCTCTTCTAATATTGTCCAGCACAGCAATGACAATCACCATTACCCTGGATACTCTGTTATTTACATTTGGGTCCAAATATAGAGACTGATAATTTTCCATACATCAAAGTCTTTCCACTAATTGTAAAGATTGGAAATCGTAATCACAGCCTGTATCTGAAAAATATATTTTCCTTGAGCTCCATATTCGTTGGAAATAATCTGATAAACATATATATCTAGCTGACGTTACGAATAGTAAATTATGACAACCAAATGTCAGCAAGCATAACAAAATAATGATTCTCTTGCCCATTGACATAAGTTAAGGACTGATCATCGGCGACGTTACAATTTATTGTGAAATACGACTTAACGAATAATAACTTAATAAAAAAGGGCTAAACGAATTTACAATAGCACTAACAAAGTACAAATGACTTTTCCAAAGAAAGGGAATCTTCGACAGAGACGAAAGAATCGAATTTACCTGCAATCAATGCCTCCGAAGGCTTTAAAAACAACATATTTGTTTTGTTGCTTTGATTGCATGATTTTATAAATCAAGCAATCGTATCATTATATAACTAAGAGATGTTTCTTAATTCAATACGACCGGCATGACTTAATTTATCACACTGTTCTATTGCAAGAAATTCAACTACGTTTTGAACGACTTTAACATAAAACTAATAGTATAAATAACTTAGTAATATAATATAAAAAACTTACCCAAAGATTGGAAATCTCGACAGCGGCGAAATAATCGATGGAAACTACAACGAACTGCTACATATTAACTCTTCAACTTGTAAACAAACCGTAGCACAGAATGAGAACTTCTTTCAAGATGTCGGCCGCGCGTTCTTAAGCTCTATTTTAAGTCGACGAATAGCAGGTTTAGCTAAGTCAGGTTAAGTTAAGTCAGAGGACCCTTAATACGCCTTCGTGAATACGGACTAGCTAGCTAACCCTGCTTAGCGGCCATTTTCGGTACATAAACCGAGTTTAAGGGCTTCGTGAATACGGCCGTATGTGTTTTGTTACAGCCTAGAATATTAGATAGCTTGACGATTTGAAGTAAAAGAATAATATAGATGTGATAGGTTTATGTAATGTGGGAGGGACAGGGATAAGTTGTAATATTCTATTCAGGAATAAAAAAAGGTAAAAATGGTGTAGGGACAGTAATGAGTAATGACGTAGAGAAAAGAGTTCCTTAGGTTTAGTACCGCACTAGGTTGGTTGTACATACATACTAGGGAATTACATCTGATCAAAGTGTAAGACAGATGTCTACCACACCCTTCAATATCTACGGGAGAGAGTAAGTGTATAGCCGCATTCCATATAAGTCATAAGGAATTCCTCATTACGTAATCAAATCAGATTGACAAGTTGACATCTGTAGTTTATAGATTTGAGTTTCTGATTTATTTAATTTTACTGTAATTATTGTGTTAATTATTTCTTTTTTGTTGTAAATTTCCATTGAAAAGTTACCACCGGTATACTGATTTGAAATGGTAATGTATATTTTAGTTTTATGATAGGGCGCCGACTCTCGGTAAAAATAATCTACTCGGAAGGATACGCTGCTGAATAAAGAGGTCTGTTTTCCGATTCTGCAGTGAAAGCACAGATAGCGTCATTGGCAGACACTGAAAGGACGCAAAACAGCAACGCATAAAACGTATAACAACACGATGCTCGAATCACGTTGCTTAATACACATTGTCATGCAGAAGCTATTTATATCCGAAGCTATGAGTGATCTCAGCCTTTAATTAGGTGATGAAATCCAAGTTATTTCAGTTGCTTTTGATGTCATTTACTGTGCGAACTGTTTTACTGTGGAGTCCTTTGAAGTCACCGGAAATCGATGCGTTGTGTTGCAGTTGAAAATTGTTGATGATGACGTAAGTATACACGTAACTCGGAGATTTGAATGGATCCATGACAAAGTCTACTGCGATCGAGAAAGGAAAGAATTATCCACGCTCTTGCACCCTTTTAGATAGACAGATACGAGACCCGTTGTTGGCGAGATAAAGGCCAATTTGGCCTCCCTTCGGCTTAACTTCGCTATTATATGCACACAGATTAATTAAAAACAAAATAAAGAGTGAAGTGTGGAAAAAAATCGTTGCAATTTAAGGTTGGCAAATATAAATCTTACGTCGCGTCAATAAAACACCCATACGATTTATGTTCTTTCATTTTAAACTCCTTTAAGCATCGATAGCATTAAAATACTGTATACTTCCTTCAGGGCAAATTGCATTCCATTGACAGAAAAGTTGTCACATTATTTCAAAATAATAATTAACGTAAACTAAAACAAGCAAGAGAAAACATATATTTCAACAAAAGTAGGAGAAGTTCGTCATTTTGCATTAATTTTCCTCAGTTTCTAAACATATTTTTGCATTTCTAAAAAATCGATAAAGAGGGAGAATGTGTATATATATATTTACAAATGCAATGATCCATTTCTAGCACATTCTAGACAGGTGAATTGGTCTTGTCCAATTATGGGTCTTAGGAAAGCATTCAATTCTCTGTCACACTCAGATTAACTTCAGATAATCGAGTAATGCGCAATTGACGATCAAATCATTCAGCGGACTAAGTCATTTCTAACACACACAAGTCAACGCGTAATCCTATAGGCGTTGTTCTCTGATGAAGTTTGATCGTCATGATCATATAATACCCACGTTGGATTTCATGCGTGTTTTCGGACTATACAAAATTTAATTGGTGCAACCAGGGCTCCCTCCGCCATTGTGGGGACAGGAAGCCCTTTTTAAGAGTCTTCAGGAGTTCCTCAGGGCAGCGTTATAGGACCGAGTTTGTTTCTAATGTACATCAACGATACAGTAGACAACGTAATGTGAAGCTTTTCCCGGATGACACTTTTATATTCAGCAAAATTCAAAATGTGGAAGATACTTCCATATTACAGAACGTTATTCCTAAATTGTGTTAAGACTGACAGATCGGCCCCCTGCCAAAGGCCATACGGCGGCTAATGGAGTATTAATGTAAAAGTAAATCTCGTCTAGAGTACATACGAAGTTAAATTTTCAAAACTTTTATGTATCGTGAACTCTCTCACTCAGTTCATGCTCTAGCATTGGGCTCTTCATCTTCGATCTTATCTTCCCATCCGAATAACAGGATTCCACGCCTGATTCAGTTTTGACAGCGCTTCCGTAACAAAACAAAAATAAAAATTTATACGAAATTATTGAAATATATCAAATTATTATGCGAGATTTTTTCATGAAATGCTACAGTAATAGGTAATCACAGATAGTTTAATTCTGGGGATAAATACGTATATAGATTTAAAAAATGTTTAATCGGCGAACAGCGGATTCCAATGCAAGCAAACACCTGAGACGCTATCAACAGGTGTCTCTCCTATTGACGAAATCACGGCCGTGCAACAGAAGTCACAAATTATGCATTCACGACGATATTTACATTTCAATAGGGTGGCATTACATACTCTGATCTTTACGCCTTTTCTTCTACTTTCTACACAAAAGAAAAATGTTATTACCTCTACAATCTCCTTTAAAATGTTCTTTAGGTCAGCTTTTGAGATTGAATACGTCACTAAAAAGTTTGAACACAAGGGATTTGGCAAACAAAGTATTCGATGCGAAATGAAAACGAGTAAATACATAAGTTATTGCACTGAACCTTATTTTGCTTTATTCAGAGTTCAAGTTAAATTTTTCGGAGGTTATTTAAAAAAATTCCTTTGATGAGCTTAAATATTCATAGTTCTTGCATTGCGATTTGTTATAAATTGATGAACGAAAAATGTCTTCTCCGTTCCCAAAAATGATTATGGTCTTTTTCAGTGATCTGAGGTACCATTTTCACCTCAGTTTCACAAAAAAAAACTCCGTTTAGAAAGAAATTGATGGAAGATTTGCAAGTCAATTAAAATTGAGAAACAGGAAAAAGACGAATTAGTACGTACCACAATAGTTGTAGTTGGTAAACATTCGTTTAAAAAGTAATTTTTAAAATACACACTTATGTCCCATACAGTTATCATAAATCCCTTGGCACCATTACTGCACTCAAGTCTATCATTCTATCATGCTAGTACATGTACAAAAATTGCTACAAAAGCAATGCCCCACATTTCTTCCCAGCCAAAACTAATCAATTCGAAATTAAAGGGTTCGAATTCTTTTATATTTCCTGCATGTATGTGCATAGTTTCAGTTTTCTCCTGCAGATAGCATATGCACTAATTATATTACCAATTGTAGTATAACTTTATATATTCTAGCTGAGCCTGCACAAATATTTGTTCGCATAGTATATTTAATGTCTGCAAAAACTTACACGCATGTGACTATTTTACATTTTAAGAAAAGTATCACGAAAAATAAAAAAATTCACGACGTCTGTTTGGAATTTTTTAACATAATTAAAGGATGAATTTAATCACATACTTTCCCATCATAATCAAGAATCTTCAGCTGTTATGGCTTCGTGGCTATGGCAACTTTGTTTTTTTATTTAAAAATTTAAAATTGTATATAATATGGTGGTATGATAAGAGGAAAACATTTCTGTCCGTCCTCATCTCTATCTCACAAACGGCTTCATATAGAGAAATAAGACAAACTACGTTTTGTTTCTACGAGGCTGAGAGTCCCACGAAAACTTTTCTCGTGTTTGAAAAGGCTCGGGTTCGAACCCAGAAGCCAAGAATACGTTTCCATAAGAAATGTTTGTTACATGTCTTGTAGACTTTCTTTCTTTAAAAAAATAGAATAGACGCGATGGAAGTCGGTCAAAGTGTCAAAAGAAAGGAACATTTCTATTAATTCTTACTTCGGCCGTGAGATATTGATATGGATTCGAAATTGCGAGAAACTTGGTAAAATAAATGGGAATGAAAGAGGAATAACACCAACTTGTACACGTTTCCACAGGATTATGTGTTCACAAGTTTTTTTTATTCCTCTTCGTCATAAGAGATACATTTTAGGCCAAAATAGTGGACTTTGGAATAAACGGGAAATTTGTATAACTTTGCAGTAATAGACAACTCATCCCTTTGGAGAACTCGAACTCATTGTAAGCCCGTATTTAATAAATTGTAGGAACTAATGGCATAGTTTATGAGCAGTAAGCAACTATCTGAGATTCGAGCGTATGCTAAGTACGATTTAGAAGTCGCTGTGACAGATATACGGCCATTTAGGGGCGTTTCTAAGTCAACCCCATTTAACTAAGGGCATTTATAAGTTGGTTTGTCACAATCAAGATGAGATAGGAATATTATTGTGGAAAAAGGAAAGATTTTTGAGAGACGCACGAAATTCCATTCAAGGAAACACTTCTATAGATTTATAGAATACACGAGTAACCTCTGTAGATATAAAAATACAATCAGCCGAAAGAAGTGGAATAGTACATTTTAGCAGGAAAAACAGACATTCCACTTCTATTATATTCCACTTTTCGGTCGGCTGCTCTAACCGGTTCAGCTGTCTTGCAGAAGGATTTGTGGAAACAGTCTCAGTTCTTCCCATCAACTTTATCATTTTAATGAATCATATTTGTGGTATTTAACTTTCTCGATGTTAGATGTACAAATCTTTTCGAAATTTGTTTTTGTATTAATTTATAATAGTTTTCGTTTTTTATTCTTTTACAGGTAAGAACTAAGAAGTACCTGCAAGATGGGAGATTTTATAGTTTACAGCCCGTAAAACAGGTATGGATATATGTTAGCATAGCTGATAAATCTATTGCTTTCCAAACCATACTCAAAAAATGCTCTATGCGGCGGTTATATCTAGCCGTTTTACATTTTCGTTCAAGTATTTTAACGTGTTTATAACTTTACTCGACTCGAATTCCTGATGAGCATGCAGTATTTAGTGTAAGGTGTAGAAAAGATGAAAATATTGAATGTTGGGCCAGAAAAGGAGTCCTGAATATATGTACTAATAATATTCTATTTGATAGTAAACGCATTGAAGAGAAACCAGCTTCTTCCTAATCTGCAATTCTCATTCAGGTCGCTGCATTTTGAACAGAAGTAGCGACTCTTCTCTCTCTAGATGGGTTAAAAATCAAAGGAGTTAAAGTGCTACTATTTGTTGTACGCTAATGATCAGACTGATGAGGAATTATTCGTATGATGATGGCACTATTTTGACAATTTAGAAATACTTTAAGAAATTATTTAACGGCGTATATTTTGCAGGTCATATTTACGTATATCTTAATTTCTTCCCGTTGACATTCAACGGGCATCTTCAATCACCCTTGTATATAATTTAGGTTATATCCGTTGAAATATTTACGTTGCTTTAAATAACTTTTGATTTCTACAGACGCTTAAAGAAATTAAATAGAAAAGAACGTTATTCCCTCATCCCTTCTTTCTAATGCTTGTTTATTTATTCGAGGCAACAATGACGGTTGTCGTAGTAAATACAGAGAAAGCAGAAAAGTTTCGATAAATATCGAAATAAAAGGCAAGTTATTAACAAAACGACATTTAAGAACCAAGCTTAATAGAAAACTCTTTAAGTTTAGGTATTTTGATGAATGAAGAAAGAAAGCCTTGCACTCTCGAAAATGAAAAATTGAAAATTTCTGTACATAAAATAAAATTTCAAAAAATTGTCAGATTTGGTAATTATAAGTGATACAGAGTACAGAACATCTATTCACAAAAATTATGTCTGTCAGTTATCGCATCACGCAAAAATTATCCAACTGATTTTGATGAAATTTGACAAGGTGATAATGTATGCCCTGAATTGATACATAGGCTACTTTTTACCCTGATATCCTACACCTTTCGATGGTTAAATGGACCATTATGTTTGTTATGACGTCATAGGTGAAAGTAAAAGAAGGAGGGGTGGGTAAAGTAGGGGAGGGGAAACTTAATTTTTCCCCAAAATTATATAACTAAACGTTTTCCAACTGTCCTGACGGGGCAAACTATTCCTTAATATACCAAGAAGTTCATCAAATGATGCAGGGGACTTGCGGCAAAAATTGAAAAACTTGGCTTCATCTTCCTTGATACGTGGATACATTGTGTAAAATAAACTTGTCGCCTTTTTATCCAATAGAATAGGATGTATCCAAAATCGGCGGTTCTTCTTTTTCTTTTTAGCCAGTTACGCGATCTCTTCGGTGTCCATATTTCAACTGGACGATTTCCATACATTCGGAACGCACCACCCGGATCGCAACCCGAGTGGAATGAGGTGGCTCGACCCGAGTCGCGCCTCACAACATCGGCCTAAGTCAAGCCGTTTCTGAGATAAATAGACGGACGGACGGACAGAAATTTGCTTTTTATATATATGATAGACTGCAGGTATATGAAGAGGAAGAAATTCTATGAAAATTTATCATTTGCAGTGTCGAATGATTTACATGGACGAATCGCAGGGACGCACATAAAACCATTTCGGAGAGTTTTATTATTCAGCTCATTTTTGACAACGGCATTTCAGAATGATAAAAAATCGTATTATTCCTTTCGTTGAGTAAATCCATCCACCCCTGCAAGCCGCCTTTCGGCGAATGGCAGGGAGTGCTTGAACCGCGACTCTGCTTCGATCATTGTCTCATTTCATAGAAGAATTTAGAGTACATAATTACGAAATTTCATGTTTCATTTGCTACATTGGCTATCTATTTAATATCTTGAGAGTCGAGTGAGTCGCAAATAGTATGGAATAATAAATTTTTTCCTCCCATATCTTCGTAATGGGCAGTTGAACTATTCTGAGTGTGTTTGTAAGGGAATGTTCGTCTAAAAATAGAGAACCAGTTGTTATAAAGTATGCAAACTTGCACGTTTTTTAAACTGACGATATACAGATTCCTTTTCGTGTATTTATTATCTAAGTCTAAGGTCCGATCCCATGTGAATGAATGCATTCCCATAAGATATTCGTGTAAACTTCAAATTAGTATTTTTGAGGAACTATTTCTATGGGAAAATGAAAAAGAATAATGGTACGAAATGGACACAAGTTTCATACGAAAGAAATTTCATACAATCATATTCTTATAGACGATTAAAGGTTTAGGCTCCAGATTATGAAAACTTTGATTCGAAAATGTTCATTTTTGATAATCTGTCAAAATGTTCTGTTCAAAAATCTATTCAAATATGCCTACTTATTTAATCCTATCTCGATTTTTCCCGTTGAGAATCAATGAGCACTTCAGCTAGTAAAACATAATAAA
Organism: Ladona fulva; assembly: GCA_000376725.2. Taxonomy (NCBI): domain Eukaryota; kingdom Metazoa; phylum Arthropoda; class Insecta; order Odonata; family Libellulidae; genus Ladona; species Ladona fulva. The sequence continues at coordinate 84,285 of KZ309156.1, read as the reverse complement.
CGATTCATTTAATCACATATTTTTCCGAAACAGTCAATAATCTTCCATTTCATGGCTATATCGGCATCTTTTTATCTCATCACGGTATTTTTTAATTTCAAAGACTGTGAGTTTCGAGATTGTCAGTGAGTTATTTGTGCTACACGGACGGTTAATTTGCTCAAGCAATACAAAAATCTAAATAATGTAATAAGAAATCTTGAGCTGAAAAATGATCCCGGGTAATATTTGCGTACATAACATTTGAAAGGCCACATCAATTTAGGTCCATGTGATTGTTTTTATTCAACGAAAAATATCTTTTCCCAACTGATTATTTCATCCTGGTTATTCTTAGCGATCTAATTTATATACGATGCATTCTATTATATCTTTTCTATTAGCAGTCACTATTCTTATATTTAATTACATTAAATTTTCATAAATTTTCTCATTCTGTATTTTTTTAAATAAATAACTAATTGATTGCCAAGTGGCTAATGACCGGTTAANAATTTTCTGAAATTTACTTACATCCTGAATAATTATTAACACTTCAAATATTGCCGAAACCGTAATTTTGATTTCAAATGTCACAATTTATTTACGCTTTATGGATTCAGCTAATAGCTCTTCATTGTTGAAATATTTGTTTGAAGAATTTCTATCATTAATTAATAATTTGTTCACAATTATCGTCAAAGATTTTAAGAACAGAAAGTTTAATTACAAATATTTACGTTGCTATAAATTAAGTTTTTTCTAATCATTCTTAAGTTTTTAATTTAAGCTTTAGGACAACAATATCGTAGGTAATGAAAACTATTAAAATTTTGAAACAAAATCAATTTACATAAATTTCAATACATGGAAATGAAAGCGTTTTATCCACTGACAACATTCAGAAGTAGTTCTGATTTATACGATTTAGTAAGAAAACGCTAACTCCCCATCCTACGATGGTTGGTCAAAAAGTAGTGCTCCACATTTTTTTTCAGCCAAAATCAATGCTAGTAATTCGAAATTGTGTCTTCAAATTCTTTGACGTTTCCCGCATGTACGTGCATAGTTTCAGTTTTCTACTACAGGTAGCATAGCTGTAGGAAGCAAAGTGGAGTCTGACCGTGACACATATAACAGACAACGTGCTGTGATTGAACGTCTGTGTTTGGAGAAAGAAGGGTAGGGAATATTCACAAAGGTTTGTGGAAAACCTATAGGACATCAGCAGTCGATAGGAGCACAGTTAGGTATGGAGGGTGATTGAATCAGAAAGCAGTTGAAAATGAAAACCTGGGTCCATGACCAGAGCGAGGACTGGCACCGATAGGGCATACATGCCCTAGTGAATCGCTGGGGTAAACGAAAAGAACTTGAAGAAGATTATGTGGAAAAATAGATTGAGCAGATGAAAGGTTATTCTTTCGTAAGTGGGCATTTCATTTTTGCAGAATAAATAGTGTTTGAGGAAAGAAATTACTTTCTGACCGACTCTCATAGTTTTACTTTTAAAGGTTCTTTGACGAATATACATATAGGCTCCAATTGCGAATCGAAGCCAGGACCACTTTCACCAATGGCGAACGCTCTAACCAAATGGGTGTCCGGAATCTCTTGTTCAAAAATATTCTTTTAGAGCGAAAAAGTTATTTCTAGATGGTTTTATGGTTTCATTTAGGTTTGAAAAGAACTGATAAGAAAGAAAATCTGACGAAAATCTTGAAAAGGCCTGAATAAGCTGATTTTGCTAACCTAAGTTTCGCAACTTTTATTTGCCTTATGGAACACTTTCTGTCTTAATTTTTAGATGTATCAGCTTCAAAAGGAAAAAGAAAGAGAGAGTGAAAAAATCGAGTCTAATTTCATATGTTTTTATTAGGTACGCACTGTACCTTTGCAAATGTTTCCTTACTTCTACGCAATAATAATCATTGTAGGTACTACATAACCCATTGTCATAGTAGCACTGCATCAACAGGTGCATTGAACACAATACTCGATTTTAAACAATAAATCGCAGTAAAACAGAAATGGAAGAACCGAAAATCGCGGCTCGTATGACGTTCTTCGAGACAATTGTTTTAATGGGTTTTCTCTCAATTTAATTCCTCCATTTTAGCATTTAAGACTGGAAATGTCTCAGTTTTGCATTAGATTTGAGTCTTTTCCGCAATCTCGCCGTGGATCGTCGCATTTAGGCTTTGAGAATGAGGGCTTTCCTATTTCTTCATCCTTCCCATGATTCCCTTCTAATCCACGGAGATTCCCGCCTATTTTGCTTTCATTGATTCGAGGTGCCCTTTCGTCAGATTCTTCAACTCTTTTGATATGGTGGTGCAAGTATAAGGCCGATGTAACTACATAACTTATATAATAATATTAATTAATTTTTGGCATGGAACAGCTCCTCAAGCACCGCATTCACCGGAAATGTCCCTCTCTCATTTCTTCCTATTCCCGAAACTGAATTATATTTTATTCTGAATAAATATTCCCATCGCCGATCACAGTTAAACACGTGTAGCCTTTTTGACTGCCAACATTAGACTAAGCTTTCAAAATGGCTGCCCTTAACAATGTACGTTAGGGACATGTGTATCACGGAGAAAAAGAAATTGACAATTGGAATTATACAGCCCGGGAAATGTTCAAATTCCGCTTTTTCTATCACACCACGTATGTATTAACATAACTCTCATAACCAACTTATGACGAATCGATTGAAACATTGTTCATTAAAAAGTAAAGAACATAAAGACCCGACTCTGCGTTTTCGAGCCTCCGGCCTTTATAATCGCAATTTGCAGTGGAGCTCTTCTTTCTAAGGCCCATGTTTTTAAAATCCTATCTGTTGGTTTTCAAACGACCGCCCTAGCAAATCCCCGAATAATGATGTTTTAACCTCCTTTCTCACGAACCAGAGCAGGTGCATCATCTCCGAAATGTCTCAAGAGATGATTCATTACATTTCTAGGGAAACGAATACGATTACATGATTTTTTTAAGAACAGGAAACTGGAATGTGGGTGCCCGGATAAGTAGGTAAAGTTCATATTAAAGATTATGTTGATATTCGCTTCAAAATTATTCGTTATTGTGTATAAATCATGGCCGTAAACTTTACGCTTTCTCTGTGCGTGTTATTTAATTAGTTTTGTTTATCTTAGATTTTCCATTTCTGTTTTATCATAATTTCCGTTATTTATTCATTTTATACGGCACTGAAGTCTGCAATTGAATTCCAATTGCATTACGAGGAGTTGACATTCTTTCCTGGAGAACACATCGAATTATTGGCAAATTTCAGGAGAAGTTATCCTTTATCCTCTGATCCTGGGTTCATTTTCCGTTCAACCGATGCTTTTTCCAACTGTTCCAATGGGACTCAATTAAAGGTCTTAAGAATGAGCTGTAAATTCTTCAGCTGCGTAGTTCAAAATACAGTGGTGGATATTCCATTTTTCTAAGTTAGTTTTTGCATCAAAGAAAATTCGTTGTTTGGGAAAATTGCATATTTCTGCTGAGAATTCTGTCTGCGACCGTCGAGGAAAATGGTTTTTCTTCCTCTTTACCGCTGTCGGGAGTGACGAGAGAATTGTTTTTTCACACGGCACTCTCGTATACTCATTCATCAAGGTGGTTATAAGTCTCGGGTTCGAGTCCCCGCTAGTCGAATTTTTCGGTTAGGGAATGGTTATTTGTGATTCTAAGCAACTTATTTATTTATTTGACCAAAAAAGGTAGGACCGACTAACTTTACATATAATAAAACATTAAATGCGCGAAATACAAGCAGCATTTAAAATGAAATAAAATGTAAAAATGGAACAAAATCAATAAATATATGCACAAAATTGTTAATGAATTGTAGACTAATAAAATATTTTAGCGCTCTTCGTAGAGAGTCGACCTTAATGCTAAACATGTCAACATTTCCTTAAGAACGTCAATGGCATCCTGGGTATTGACGAATGTTTGTGCACATTGACTCGGCGAGTACGGACGTAAAATGGTAGAACCTTTCTTGTGATCCGACATTATAATCTCACCTAGACGTGCAGAGTCGAGGAAATTTCAGGATATTATTTTCTTTGACGTAATAATGTCGACAGTTTCACGCCGATAAGAAAGAGGAAGTAAATGAAATTTCTTGCAGGTTGATTTTGAGTGCTCCCCGTTGGGTGGCGCGTTTTCCAACGCCATTTAGCAACACGCTTCTGCACCCCATCTATTGATTCTATTTTTTGTAGTTTGATTATGATAATAGAATAATGATTATTAAAATTAATGCGATTGTGCTTCCCGTTTTCATCAAAGAAGTTGTTATTATCCTTCGCATAAAACTGATGAAGTTGAAAGTAAATATATCGTATTCTGTCAGTTAATGTATTTCGTCAATAACATCGCGTGAATCCAGTCATTGGATGATTACATATTTACTGATAGAATTTCACGCCAGGATTGACACCTCATCGGCCCATTCAAATTTGCCGCTCATTTGTCGAAATTTTCGTTCCAAACGTCTCAACTTCCGCCTTCAGACGCTGGAGGCGCTAGCGGGCGGCCATGCAACTTCTCCTAACCTTGACGTTTATTTTTGTTTCTGCGTTGTCTTTTGATTGGTTCCTTGGTTTGAATGGGCGTGCCTTGCAGCGTTGTCGACGGCGGCGGCGGCGGCGCTCCCTCAGTGAAGTGAAGACGAGTTCCCGGGAACTTAGTGTGTACGTGGTGTTGAAGGTCATCGTGGTTTTTTAGAAGAGTCGGTTTGCCCAACATCCACTGACTCTGCCACCTGTGAACTTGGTGTTACCAAGTGTGTTCTACCAGAGTAGTGTTCATTTGTGATTGATTCCTGTCGATCGGCGTCTCCTTTGGAACTAAGGGTGTTTCATTCGGTCATCAAGGATATTTTGATTCTTCTCCTTCTGTTGTTCTGGAGTTCCACACGGATGGTTCGCCTCTCGGACTGGAGGGTTGAGTGATGGCCCTGGAATATGGTATGCAGCGGTACAGTAGCATGCCTCGTCAACAGCTAGGTTAGTTGTTCACTTCCTAGATTGTTAGTTTAGTTCTTAGTTTTCGTACGTTCTACTGTGATTCCGTTGGAACTTAGCCGTGTCCAAATCACCCCCTTCTTTTCATTTGGAAAATGACTGTGTGGTTGGGGTGCACCAAATATTTTCAAAAAAAGGTCCAGAATTTCATTTGAAGTGGCACTTTTATTCTTCAGTTTTTAAATACCTAACGTATTGGCATCTGAAATAACTGAAAACTAACCTAAGGGTTGTCAGCTTAAAAAGAAGAGCTGTCATCGGGCTGTCATAACTCAGCAAAAATCAATTTTTATGCGCTTAATTGTACACCATTACAGTTCATGCTTTTAAGCTCACGAAAAAGTAGAATTCTGAAAGAATTAAGGAAGGGTGAATTACTAATCACGGAACAGCCGTGCGGCTGAATCTCAAGGAATAACAGGTGTGAAAAATTGTGACGTGATTGGAACTCGAACCCAGGTCTCCAACTCTCCGGGCAGTTGTTCTTACCACTGAACTACGGTGTCTCTTCAGACACTCTTTGGGAATGCTTTTGTGAGCAAAGCGAGTATCTACTCGACTAAGGATATCGATAGTTTATTGGCCACGATCTCTGCAGCGATTCATATCCCGGCTATGATGATGGTCAGTGTCTTTCTGGATTACCTTGGTTGATCAGGTCGTCGTTGTTGAGTCGCGATAATAATTGGAAGAGAGATCGACTGGGTGAATCAGATGACTAAATTTGAGGCCATGCACGTGGAAAAGTTGATGGTGGTGGAGAAGTGGTGTCCGCATAAGCATTGATAACTAACACCACGAAATCCCAATATGTCGAAACCGAGTTTTTAGTCCGATTCTGTCTTTGTGGTATTTTTCACCCAGCCGTCGTCAAATATTGTTGGAAAATGCGCAGTGTCTGCAAATAACTTGGGCGAACCAGTCGGTCGTCCGTCAATTATAAGGTTTCATAAAGTTCTAAGTGCTACTCTTATATTGGCAGTCGGAAAGTAACCTCTTCTCCTCGAGGATATGCCGAATTAAACTGCAGAGAATGAGTCATCCTTCCAGTCATCCATTTACTATGTATCGAAAATGTCATTGAATATCAGTGGACGGTGTCTTTCGTATGTGTCGAGCTGTGCGATGGAATGGGCTGAGGGAAGCTCATCAGCGGTTAATTTGAGCAGAAAAGTGCTCAACGAAAGCGTGAATCGACGCAAGTGGAAAATCCCATTCCTCCTCGTTTCCGTGTCTGCGTATTTCCACTGACTCCCACCGGGGGAGCCTCTGTTCCCCTTGCATCCGGGTGAGAAGATATGGCACAGTTCGTGTGACTGCAATCATCGACAGTCACATTCGAAAGAAAGTATCCAAAAAAGCAACCCAATGAGCCTTCCTTTTGGATACAACCCACTTATTATTATAAAAGGCTATGCGCAAAGGCGTGAATTCATCATTTTTAACCAAAAGAGGCCCTTCCCATCCTCCGAGACCCACGGGAGGGTCCTTGAATTTATGTTATGGACCCCTAAGCATTGGTGACCAAAATTGCATGAAAATATTCCTTTATTTATTTATTTTTTCCGGCGCCCTCTCAAACATTAATTAATTGGACAATTATAGGAGAGGCGTTTAGGGTAACAGTAGATGAGTACACAAGACCATTCCCAAACAAGAAAATTCCGATTAGCCGGGACTCAAACCCAGGACCTTTGAGATGGGGCGCTAACCTCTCCGCGGCCGGTGTTGTGGTTCCTTTTTCGGATAATCTCTTTCCCATCTATTTCCTATGGAAGAATATTTTCTGGCCTCGAAACCAGGATCATTTTCCAACATGTCCAAGGCGTTTATTGAACTAAGTCTCGTTCTCCATCGACTTACGACTTACATTTTCTTCAGTCTTTCCGGGAAATGCATTGAAAAATTACCATCTATGCATTTCTCATAGAATTTTGTGGTGGTGATAATCCCGAGATAATTTCGGAGGTGTGTGCCATAAATTCTATGAAACTCACCAATTAACGCATTACATCCGTGCAATGCTCATTATTGATCCATACGCTTATATATTTGTTCAACTATGCTCTTTATTGCGTGACAAACATTTTATTGTTGAACGGAAGCGGTTCGCGTTTCCATCGAAGCGTTATTTGGCGTTTTGGAGAGATTGCTCCCTCGGCGTTCAAGGTCACGGTCCCTCCCCTCCCCTCGTCTGCGATGTTTTGAAACCATGTTTCCATGGAAACGTTAACATGGCGACCCTCTCCCCTCCGCACCATGAAACTTTTTTTCGCGGAATCCATTTCTCCGGGGGGTATCTGCCTTTCCCGACATCCTCCATAGCGCTTTAGCGATATCATTTATTTTTCCGTTTACTCTTCAAGTGTAAAGCGCCGTAGACATATTTTAATTTTAAAGGGTTATGCAGCGATTTCGCCTTTCCAAGTGACCTGCGAAGTAGCCTTTAATTTCACACTGATATTCTTAAGACTGTTGTGATATTAATTTATTTCTTCACGATTGTATTCAGGTACATAGAGCAGAGATCTACATTGAATTGGTGAAATGTCAAAAGAAGGGTAATTATAAATCAAAGAAAATGAGAAGAGAAAAAAAGAACACACGCACTTCGTCACTCGTCTTGCCCTTGGTTAGATTGGAAAGAGGATTTGGGCTAATTACATAACATAATTAACTATGAATAAATTACATTACAATAAATTAGATCTTTAGAGTCTTTCAAACTGTTTACGTAAGAAGTTTGAGACATTCCTGAAATCTTTGTTCATTGTAATTGTATATTTGCAGAGTGTTTTTAGGGATTATATTGTTATATTCTTTCTTGACCGAATTATTTCTTCTTGCAGAGTGGAAGTGAACTTTCGTTTTGTTGTGATTTTCGAAAGATGTTTGAAGATAAGTTCCTCGAATTTCCGAACCAAAGAATTAGCATCGCTGACTTTCCTTCGCTGGAGAAAATATTCCTTTTATAATCGCCAATGTCATTTATACGCATGAGCGATCTAAAAGACGCATTATGCTTTCTCTCTGACGCATTGTCTTACTATTAAAATGTATTTAAAATAAACAAATTGAGGTTCAACTCTTTCTCTTCATCTCATGTCCCTTGAGAACAACCGTCAACATTTAGGGGAACGCAGAAAATCATAAAAAAGCATACACTATCTAAACGGGAAGGACCCAAAGGAATTCCGATCTATGTTTCAGAGAACTGCTCATCTTGAAGTTCGCTCCAACCTCTTTCGGAGCCACACCGAGCCAGCGTCGAACCCAGGACCACATGTCCTTTCAAATTACGTCTTGAAATCACTTTTTAAAGCGATATCATATCGAGAAGTACTTCAAAATAGGGTTCTAGATTCCACTAGATATCTTATAGTAGAATGTTACGCTGACATCGAACCATGGATCAACTTTGAAGCGGGGAACCAATAACATAAAACATAGCCACGAATCCTATTCACATGCCGAGTTATTTCGGAAAAGGCTCCATAAAATATGTTATCCTCCTGCGCATTTATTATGGGAGAAATTTGAACAGACCTTTAAATCGAAATAAATATTATCTCTGTTGATGTCTTTGCTGAATACGTTAGAAAACCACCTCTTCTAACTATGCCTGGGTTTTTATTTCTGTGTCACCATTAGAAAATAAATTCCGAAGGTCCGCGCAATGTATTCTTATGAGAGAATTCGCTTTAATGAGTCCTTCTAATATCGAACCCTTGAGAACTCCTATTATATTTATGAAATTGATTTTTCTTTGATGTCAAGTCTCTATTTTCCTTAGACGTAATCTATCATTTCCTCGACAATGGTTAATTAACTTTTCGAATTAAAGAGAAAGATCGAAAAAGGGCCTCTCCCTCAACTTGTTTATGACTTGAAGTGCATTGCATAGATCCAACCTCTTCCACAATCCCAAGGGTATCATTAACTCTAAGTACAAATATGTACGTAATATTTCGTTAAGAGAGTGTTCGAAAAGTGATACTCAAAGACACTTTTAATGGCGAGATGAAGCCTAATCGGGCCTCTTATCCACCGAACCTCTTGCTTCGTTATAATTTGTACACTGATTAATTAAAAACAAAAGAAATAAAAGTGTGGGAATAAATCTTTGCGTCTTAAAGTTGTGAAAGAAAAAAACCCACGTTGCGGCAAAACACACGGGAGAATGGGAGTGTAAATACCGCGTAAACACGGTGGAAAAATATAATTGACAATAAAACATGTTTGTACTTCAAAGCATAGAAAGATTGTTTTTATTTAAACAATGGAAAATTCAAAATACGTATTGAAAAAAAAACGTTAAAAATGTGTGTTTGAAGGAACAGACGAGAAAAAAACAGCCGAAATTTTATTACACAGCTTAAAATTTAAAAAATATCATTACACTATTAAATAACACGAATAAAGACGACAATTCCATCGTTCAATAATCAGTGCTATAATGATAATGTATCATATACTATTCATTCCTTGTTAGTAACAGTTGCGTGAGAAAGAACACGGTATATTAGATTCGTGAGTTACAAAAGAGAAACTTGTTTAACGAGATGACTCTTGAGTGAAATCATTATCGACGTGGATTGCAACATTTTCTTATTTTTTCCGTTACTAGGAGAATGCTAGACAGTAAAATAAAAATCTTCAGCGAAACCATTTCCTTTGCGTATTCACAATTTTGTATTCCATATCCGCGCTTTCATCGCTAAGTTATCTGCGATGATTTGACTGTAAAAAGAATTTCCGAATGGAAAAAATAATGTATTCTATTTTGTTGGATTGCTAGCCGGATATGATCCCGGAGGAGGCCCAAGAATCACTCACAAGGAACGTCGCTTTCTGTGAACTCACCCGACTGAGAATCCGAAAAATTATTCTGAGAAGTTTCTATGTAATCTAATTCTTTCAGCGCCTTGTAAAAATCGCGAATTTAAAGTTTGAAACAAAGGATGAATTCGGTAGCGGACGCGGTCAAGAGAAAGATTTTGGAAGTGCGCGGTTTGAGCATTTGCGTAGGCGAACCCTTCTTTAGTCATTTAAAAAGACCGGAATAAAAATAAAATATGTTTCTATTTGCCGTATTTCCATAAGACGCACTTCCATTACTCCAAACTGTGCCCTAAAATCAGCCTGCGTCTTATACGCCAATTTCCTATGAGACGCGATTCTCCGGGGAAAATACAACTAAATATTTGAATGGTTGACTTTATTACAAATATCGATAACGACATACTTTTAATGTAACAGTTCAGTTTTCTTTGTATAAAGTCTTACCATTAAAACAGATACGCTGATTATTTCCTGTCTGATTGAAGCAGAGCCGCCATGTGCCACCAGGGTGCGAATTTATGTTATTTAATTCTAATAAATAATACTAATTTTTATTTAAATTCCAGCAATTTCGTACCTATATCAATGTGTAACGGCTAAAATAAGAATCTACAACCATTTCGTTGAACAATTTCCATTCTTTGGACATATGTCTCGATTTCGCAAGACCATTATTTCTACTCTAATTTTGTAAAGGAAACAAAGTGTGCAAGACATGTTAGCGAAGTTACAGTGCATTTGATGGGCTCCCGATGATGGGTGATGGGTGCGATCCCGATCCTTCTCAGAGATGAGAACAGTTGTCCTGGATCTTCCAATCCCTTTGAAGCACAATGTAATATGCTAATCATTTAACGTGTTAATAATATTTAAACATCTACAGGTTGCTGAGGGAGCATTTCATCGACGCTACTTCTTTTAATTAATAGAAAATGCGTCCGAGGATAATTTATATTGACTTCAGCAATATGAAATTAATCTTGTTAAGCGATATTTGGTGGAATTCCATCTTCACAATAACACAAATTGATAATATTTGTACTATTATACAAATACTATCAATTTGTGTTATTGTTCAGCGATATATACAAATAAATGGATCTGAAACGATGATATTTAATAAAAGAAAGATGAATCAATATTTATGCTCACTTAAACTCTCCAGATATTATCTTTCAGCTTTAAGAAAACTACGGAAGCGCTAAACTATAAATATTTCACGTTTATAAAAGGAATAACGCCATTGCTTTCCTGTTCCCACTAAGGAAATTCTGTTATTTGATAATATTCTTTCATCGCACGAATCGCCGAAAACAGAAAATTGAAACACAAGAAAGTAAATGAAGAGTACGAGGGTCGGTCACAAACTAATACCCCACATTTTTATACGCAAAAACTTTATATTCTACAAAAATGAAATTCCACATATGAAAGAATGATGTTTAATGTACTTAATCAATTTATTTTTCCACATGATCTCCTTCAAGTTCTATTGCCATCCTCCAGCGATTCACTAGGGTATGTATGCCCTGTCGGTACCAGTCCTCGCTCTGGTTATGGACCCAGGTTTTCACTTTCAACCGCCTTCTGATTCACTCACCCTTCATACCTAACTGTACTTCTATCGACTGCAAATGTTCCGTAGTTTTTGCACAAAATTTTGCGAATATTCCTCACCATCCCTTTCTCTACGCACGGAAATTCAATCATAGCGCGTTATCTGTTACGTGTATCACGGTCAGACTCCACTTTGCAATCTTCCTACAGCTATGCTATCTTCAGGAGAAAACTGAAAGTATGCACATACATGCGGGAAACGTAAAAGAATTCTAACCTACAATTTCGAAGCATTTTGGCTGAAAAACATAGGGACATTACTGTGACTGACCGTCGTAAAAAAGTATTTTATTAGTGGTAAAGACACACTCCATAACTATCAAGAAGAAAGACTTAAGGCTTATTTTCATTTTGCCCTTCACGAATGTATACTAGAGATTGAGAGAAAGGTTGAAAAAATCGGAAGTCGTGTGGCGGAGGAACTTCCGAGTGGCGCTTCGTTTTCTTCGTTCATCTGCTCGCCGAAGAATAAAACGCTCTAATATTTGGTGAACCTTTTAATCTATGGGATCCCTAATTTTGATTTTTTCTCCCGAGCAGAGCCGCACCCGGCCTATCTGCTGCTCGGGTGCAAATAAAATTTGCCGCTTTAAACTAGTTACCAAAACCGTACATTTCCTGATTCGCTGATAAAATTATTTTGTAAGTCTTAGAAAAATCGTCGTTTTATGAATTCGTTTCTCAGCTTACATTGGTCACAAAACATCAGTAACAATTTGTTACGCATATTCTGACATTCTGCATAACCTGACGTAGTGAATGGTCATTGTCAGTAATAATTCAGGTTATTTTTGAATATCATTATCTTAGTTGCAACAGACTCCAGAAGTTTCAATAAAACATGCAAAACTATTTGAAAATTAGGAAAGACTCCTGTAAAATCTCTAGTAAACATATATTCCAAAATCATAAGAGTATTTATACATGGACCCAGAAAATCTTTTATTCATTTCAATTCTTCGATTAATTCCACAGGACAAATATTCTTTTTCGTATAAACTCGGCGGAGTGGCGATTCACTTTGTACTATTCCATGACGAAATTTATTCTTTCTCGTCTTGAGTTATCCGTAATTCTTTCCTTTAAATGTTTGCAAATGTTTAATTTCACATTATAATCTTTCCTCGATAACTCGTGTCTGTCGCATAGAAAACAACAAATAACGTTGTCGCAATATTAGTAATGGTTGGCTATGCTTCTGTTGTCGCCCTTTAGATGCCGCCGCGCGGGTGCGCTGCACCCATAGGATGGCGCGGCTCTGCTCCCGAGTGCACATATCCATTAAGTATCCTAATTCGACGAATCGAGAGAAAACACTGAATGCGAAACTGTAATAACAGCTATTGAAGAGTATCGACCAGAAGAAACTAATTATCACCCAGCGTTGATGCAAAACTGATGTGTTATTGACGGAATCGCTTGGTCGGAAAGGTCAGTCGGGGCAGATTTCGAAACGTGTATCTTTGGATGTATGGAAATCAAGCGATTTTGTAAACTAAGTTGTCGATCGATATCCTTGCTGTTTATTTGCTGCTTATTTCCTTATGGAAGGAATTGAGAGATGTGAAAATATCACCCATATATGTTTGAGGGATATTGTAAATCCTTAAGATGTTTTGGCCGAGGAATGCTTGTCATACTGGAGATACATTTGACTGATATACCTCGCGTTCCAATAATTCCGATTCGTTGATGAGAAACTGATCTCAAGGTAATTTGGCGTGTGTGCTTCTCCCGTTCCTTGTTTTATTTCCCCACTTAGGCTCTGCTTTGTTCTTTGTGCCTTTCTCCAGCTGCTTCGAAATTCCTCTGATCATTAATTCATTCATCGGTGACTCGTTAATTACTCTCTATTTTTCGTTTTAAAATCTTGTCCATTTCCCACCTTTTCTCGGGACGGAAAAATTTGGTTTCCTAAGATAAAGATATTATCTTTCCGAGAAAAACTTTCCGTTGTTTCATTTATTTGCTTTTCATCTAGATTATCAGTTTCCACACATATAGTCTCTCTTTTGTTTTTTACCGCCATTGAAATCCCGCTGGTTGAGCCACTTTTGTTTCTCTCGGACGCATGTAAAATCCTCGTTTGAAATTTGGTCGCTATTTTTCGTCGTTGAAATTGAGGGATTAAGTCACTGGGCAATCTAGAAACACAGATAACAATTTGGATATCAACACTGGTAAATGAAACTCATTAACAAGAGCAGATTTCAGTATTCCTATAATATCGGCGGTAGTCCTTAAGCGAAGGTAAATAAGGTGAAACAGTTGGGTATTATTTTCAGTGAAGATTTAAAATGTAACCCACGCATACGGAATATCACAGGCAAAGCCAATAAAGCAATGCATTTTGTAATACGTCCTTTTCAAGAAAATAAAAGAATCTGCGTATATTTAGCTGGTTAAGCCTCTGCTTGAATACGGAAATGTTTATGTGACCCCTATTAAATAGGAGATGAAAAAGAATTAGAGAAGGTGCGAAGGCTAGGTTCGTAGGTTAGGGAGGTATGAGAAATGCAGCAGCGTCACTCGGATGCTAAAAGGTTTGGACAGTCTAGAAGCCAAGAGGAAGAAGAAGAGATTATCGGTCTTCTAAACGACATTCCTGGAAATTCCTGTGCTTAAGGGAATTGAGTAAATGAGGCAGATTATAAGGGTAGACGCGTTCACAAATACAAAGATATATAAAACAAAAAACCTATGGTCGGAAATGCTCTTTTCTAAATAAAACTATCAAAGAATGGAACAGTGTACTTGCAGAGGTCTTCGAGCTTTTCCCAAAAATGTCTAATGCTTTATTAAAGGAATAAATGAAATAAATAACGACGAGCGAGCCTGCCGATTGCAGAGTGTGAGACGAGAAGGGGTTCGCCTGGTGGGGTGATGGACGGTGGGGACTTAGTGGGCCGCCACAGATCTTCCAGGAACCCTCAAATGTCTTAAATAATAATGACATGTGTAGTAGCTATTTGCATGTTATATTGAGTTAGCTATTTAACACGGTCTTTTTAAGGTAGTGTCTTTAGTAAGCAAATTCTTTTCTCTTATGCACTGATATTCTGTATTAGTCTACGTAAGGATTCCGGCGAATTGTTCGAATTAACTTTTAAATGAACGTGGTTTTTGTAGTGGCTTTGGATTATTTTGTAAATTATTGGTGTGTAAATCGTAAATTTGCGCAGTATGCAAACAATTTTAGTTAATGGATAAGTACTTCTTATGCTCTGGAGTTGTATGTAAAACTTTATAATATTGTTTGTGTTGGTTGTACGTTGAAGCATAAGTTAGCGTGGTCACCTGACTTAGTATTTGACTGAGGTGGTATTCTTCAATTAATATAAACAACGGCTGTATTTACTTTCTATCTAGCTGACCGGAATAGGAATTATTATCGTAGCGCAGTAGAGACTCTCTACTAGAGAGGCCTCGAACCTCTGCCGCGGAGTTCGGGTTCGTGTTATTTTTTCTTAAGGAAATCAACGGAAAGCAGACAATGAAGTATCCAAACGTATTCGTCTACGAGTCCCCTTATTTCTCTTCTCAAGGAAAAATGTTAGTCTTCCTTTCATTTTGCTTTTGGCAAATAGTCTCATAACTCCGTAACCGGTTTCTCTTTGGCGCACGGGTTACTGAACCTTTGAGTTAACTGTTTTTGCCATTAATTTTTTTCAGAGGTTAAAGGAACTGATGCTGCGAGGAGGAAATTCTCTGTTCGAATTCCATTCCAAATCCTTTTGTATTTTCATGGCGGACACCTTTTTTAACAGACTGTAATTCGACGTGAAGAGGTCGACTTAGTTAAGGGACAACTTCTCGGGATTCCGCCATGAATTCCATTTTCTTCTAAGTCTTACTCCATTTACAAATTGCGGCGAAACAAGCTCTCCGTAATAATTAAAAATCGGTCCCTTTCACTCTTTTAAAAGTTAATTAGTGCTCAATTAAGACAAGTGTTCAGAAATTGACTTCTTCGAAAGTGAGTCTACTGCCAATAAAGATTCGTACAGCCTCCGAGGGAAAACTTTATCGTGAGTACCTTTTCACCTTTCAGGAGTAACCCTCACGAATTACTTAAAATGGGGTACTCATATCCGTAATGTGTATGGACGAACACTTAAGAAACTCGGATTCGTGAAGAGAATTGTCGGTAGGAGCGGAGAAAAAGTCCGTGAGCGATGTTACGTTGCGTTGGTCAGGCCTCACCTTGAATATGCGTGTAGTGTATGGGACCCTGCAGAAAAATGTAGTATTTTGGAATTAGAAAAAGTACAGGGAAAGGCGATACGTTTTGTAAAAAATTGTTACGGCAAGTCGGTGAGTGTTACGCAAATGCTTCAGGACGCGGGATGGGAATCTTTAGAAGATAGAAGGCTTAAACAAAGGAAAAATCTACTTAATAAATTTAGAGAAAGCACGTTCACAGTTGATGTAGCTGACTTAATGCGTCCCCCATGTTATATAGGCCGATCTGATACTGCGTGGAAAATCAGAGAAATAGATGCTAGAACAAGTCGTTTCAAGAATTCATTTTTTCCCCGAAAAAATTGTTTCGACAAATCAGTGAGCGTTACTCAAATGCTCCGGGACGCAGGATGGGAATCCCTAAAAGGATAGACTGGATAGATGGATTCAAACAAAATGGAATAGATTGGATAGATGGATTCAAACAAAATGGAATAGACTGGATAGATGGATTCAAACAAAGGCCTAATTTACATAATAAGTTCAGAAAAAGTACTTTATTAGAAGATGTAGCCGATATTATTTGTCCTCCATGTCACATTAGCTGTTCTGATACTGCGAGAACATTCAGAGAAATAGATGCTAGAACAAGTCGTTTTAAGTATTAATTCTTTTCCGCGAGTAATCGGTCTAGGGAAGTAGTCATGCACCCCCTGCCACGCACCGAAAGGTGACTTGAAGGGTACACGTATAGATGTAGATATGTATCTTGCAGGATTTCATTCAATTTGTAAGGGTATTTACAAGGGAAGTGCCATCTCCGTGGGAAACGGATTCGCGCGAAACTTTCCCTTGCTGAAAAATAATAGACCGTTGACGCAACTAGGCATTTTTAACGCAAAATTAGCAACTGGAATCGGAGATAGGCAACCACGCAATGCACGCGCATCACCATGAATATCGCGAAACTTTCCTTCTAGAAAAATAATTTATCCCATTTTTTTACAAATAACTGACTTTTTTGCAATTAAATTTTATCTCCCTACCCTACAAACATTATTTACCTTTTCCTTCAACATTTATTCAAATATATATTAGGTCAGATCTACAGCATGTATTATATTACTACAGATAGGTAAGAATTCTTAGTCTAAACCACAAGTGTCACTGACCTTTATGTCGTACGAGCCTCAACGGGAAACCCCAGCAACAGTGAGATATCCATCCATTATAAGTTCGATCCCAGAATGTCCAATATTTCCGAATTTTCCTATAAGAATGCATTGTGCGAATTTTTGGATATTTATTTCTATTACTTCTCAGGATGGAAGAGGATTGAAAATCGAGTTGTTATAAGAAGACGTCCTTCTGTAATGTAAACAGCAAAGATATTATCCAAAATGGTGTTGGGTTCTATTCCAGGCCAATATAAAATTCTTCCAGAAATGAATGCGTGGTGTATTGGCTTGTCTGAAAATGCGATGCAAATTAACTTGAGGAACACTCTTCATTTGATTTGAGAATTGATAATCGAGATATTGGTATTACACTTGTTTTGGTAACGCAAACTTCAAAGATTTTTTCAATGCGGTCTTGGGTTCGCCGCAATTATAAATAAATAATAAAGGACCAATGCTCCTATAAGGGATGACCTCTAGCTGCGTAATTTGTTAGTAGGGCCCAAATGCAACAAATTCACAAGCCTTAGTGTGTTATTCCTTTGTAGTGTATAACGCACAGACACTTAATAGAGGATGTGTTGCTTATATGTTCCTTTTCGGTAATCTCAACTTTAGTTCTCATCTGCTGACACTTTATAAGCGGAATTAAATGTATGCGGGGACTTAAAGCACGATGCTTAAGATGCGGGAAAACGTTACAAACGAAAAACTTAATAGCGGAAAAATGTATAATAGAAATGAATGTCGTTGTAGTTGGGACATCAAAATTTCGACTTAAGAGCCGGGAAAACGTCAGAGACGATAACGTTAGATCGGGATTTTTATTTATATTGTTTAGGGAAATTCTCAGTGGCACTAAATGAATTGGCATAAAATGGATGTTTCCTGTATGAATAGAAAGGCGGAATTAGTCTTTTATGGAATTAAGTCGCACTTTACCGGAGGACGCAAAATTGAAGTTCGACTGTATTTGTTACGCATAAAAGTTCTGCGATCAGCAGATTACATAAAATCTGAAAATCACAATCTAAACGTAAACAATATGTTTGCACGTCGCAGACAAAGTTTGAAATCCACATATGTATGTACTGTGTAATTTCTACCAAATTATTTCATTTTACGACCATTTTCGGCCAATAGAGCCTATTCTCTGGGCCAAATCGGAAACTCGATATTGTTGTGCCCTTTTATCAACTGCTTTCCTCGCTTAAACTCAAAATTCCGCCAAAAACGGCGTACGGCGTTACGTATAAGGTACATACAATAAATCAGCTCTTTACGTAAAAGGCTCCAAAAATTAAAAGTTAACAATCTTTTTAGAATCGGAATATTCCATCAGCCATCTTATTTCTACTAATCTGAATGTCCCTCCGAAACTAACCATTTCATGCTAAGTTTGGCACTCGTTAAATATTTTAAAGCGACACACGGAACCACATGAGCCAATCTTTTTTGGAAGAGATATGCGAAGTCTCAAAATCTGAAAAACAAACATTTGAGGTACTTGGACAGCTGTTCAAGATTATAGCCCACTGTGTGCTGTATTTATTTTTGGTCTTCTGTTTATTTAAATAAAATAGTCTGATTTTAATGCTCGAACGGAATTCTTTGAGCTTTAAGTTCCGTTGGCTTAGGATTTAAGGAAATTCTCTTGTGTTGGTATAAAATGACCGTCTCGTCCAGAAATGCACTTCGTTATAATAGGACTACCGGAAGGGGAGTAAAATTGCAATTTTTTGCTTTATTTCACTATCGCTTATCGTATGGAATAACTGGTATCGTTAAAAATCCTCTCCTGCGGCAATCGCGATTTGCGTCTTTTCTTCATGTGTTTTTTCAGCAACTTCATATTTACCTGTAAAAACTTTTTTGTTTGAAATTTTTTTGGATCCGGGAAGCCATCTGTTGCGCAGCGATTAGCTCACATCTGATGTTTATAGTTACATAGATTTGATCACATAGATTCTGTGAACACGGTCCTTGGCTCGGAATGCGTAGGGTTTGGAGAACGGAACTGCATTGCATTAGCGTTGAGCTCGGAACTGCGGCTGCATCTTGCGGTTCTCTACATTTTAAAGTCCATTCAGTAATTTTTAGCGAAGGAATTACAAAATATTTTTAAATTTTGGAAATATGTTGTTTACTAGCTGAGGAATGATGAAAAATGTCCGCGAATTTAGTCTCTCCTTTTGCAGAACGCCTGCGGCGAAATCTCACTTATTCATTCCAGTATAGTTACATTGAAGGATTCTTATCTTTATCCGCAAGGGTTCTCCAAGTCGCTGGTCCAAGTCCAAGTTCTCCTACTCAAGTTGCTGATCTTTTGCTACAGTTCTGTTTACGATTTGTCTCTTGGCCACAAACCGAACGATCTACGATTCCTAGCAAATACCCATTTTGTATTCTATCGATTCTTCCATTTTAAACTTGATTTACTTCATATAAAATACTATAGATTCAAGGATAGTACATTCTTAGAAGAAGGTTTTATGCGCCCTCCAAATCACTCAGGCCGATGCTGCGAGAAATATCAGAGAAATAGGTTAAATAGAACTGGTCGCTTCAAGAATACATCTTTTCCACGCAAAGTTAATCGATTAGGGAAATAATGGTGCAGTCACCCCCTGCCGAGGGGGATACATGCTGGGAGGCGGCTAAGTGTAGATGTAAAAACGAGAGAGAACGCAAGATGTGTATTTAAATTTAATGTACCGTAGTACAACACTATCGTCTGTCTCATTTCAACGAATTGCACCTATTTTTTGGATTCTAAATCCATCTTTTCATTTTTCTCCGATGAGCTCGCATGAATACTTTCCCGTTTGTGTGTAAACGAGTGAACATAAATTTATATATGTATTCTGATGGAATATCCATACATTTGAACATGTATATGTGTATTCGACGAGGACTGTGGAAGAATTAATCATTTTCTTAATTATACTAGCTTCTTATCGTTGACATTCGACGCCGGATACTCTGATTGCGGTTGATCCATCTTTTAAATTTCTTTCGCTTCGGCACTTCATGACAGGGAATACTTTTCATTCATTTTGACATTCACTTTTATGCGACATTATCGCTATTTACATCCATTTTCTATCTTCCTTTTATGTATTCGGTTTAAATTAAATCTGTTGCTTCGTTTGGCCATTTTACAATCTTCCTCTCTCTTTTCCTTTTATATTTATCCTCCTTAATGCGAAAGAGAACAATATTGTCTCGAACCCTTACGAAAGGAGGCCCAGAGGAATCGGTCTTTCCCTTATGAATACACATACGCTGACTTTTCTGACATTAAATAGTATCATTAACATCTTTCATGCGAATATCGCGAGGTTTTGCGCTTTGATGTATATCCATCCAGGGGCGCAAATCCGTAACAAATGCACTGAGGAATAAATACAAAAATGATATTCCGGATAAGACAGCGGAATGAAATTGAGGATTTTATAAGAGGATTATTGCTCATAAAAATTCGTCGTTATAGTATCCTTGGTTCTAATCCAGATGACTCGAACATTCTCTTCTGTAACAATAAGGCTTTACTTATTTGACAATCTTTAATTAGAAATAATGATCCTCCGAAATCGAACCAAGTAGCGAAGGAAGTAAAAACGATTCTTATTTTTGCCGTGGGGTAAGGTTTAAATATGGAATATCTTTTATGGCAATACAAGGGGTTCGAAAAAAACAATTGTTAAATCCGAGTTTATGCATTTTCCTGTAAAACCACACGGAATTTAATTCAGTGTAAAATTAATTGTAGGCCGAAGACAGTCGATTGAATATGAGGGAAGTCTCTATAATTTCTGAATTTCCAATCCAATAAACTCACCACAGGGGCCAACTAACAAGAAAATAGAATAGAATTAGAACAACTAACAGAAGTGTTTCTAATAATTCATTAGAAAGCATTAATTATGGTATGGATTAGCCATTATTCAGGACCTACGGGGGAATCCGGGCCCCACATAATCATCCTCTGGCTTCGGCACTGGTAGTTGGGATATGAAAATATATGTATAAAAATACTCTATTTCTATATTATTCTTTATTTAGGTCTTTGTTTAGTCATGATAATCAATTATAGGATATATTTGCGATTAACAGACCGTAGAGACTAATATAAGAGAAATTAGAAGCAATTATAGGTGTTTACATTCCGAAAGGCGGCTTACTGGTATTTATGTATATTTCCAAGTCGTCCATTATTCAGGACCTGAAGGGTGGTGTCCGGACCCCACCTGTCGACGCAACGCTCCATATTTATTTGTATCTAACTGAAGCTATTGCCTCACCGCAGTCTTTCCAAATTCATCCATCCCTAACTTTCTGTTTCATTTCCTGAAAATATTTGTAATTCATTCGCTTTATAACGTTCATTCGTGTGGAAGCCGAGTTGTTCTCTTTCTGACATTTCCCCCGAAATGAGAGTTGGAGTTTCGAATAAGATTGCCGATTGTCATCTTCATAAAAGTGCACTCAATTGATTGATTCCCATTTTAATCCTTCTATTTGTTTTTTTCGTTATTTAATAGTTTCGCTGATCTTTGTTCTCATCTATGCCTTCTTCTTGTCACATTTATTAATTTCTTCTCCCAGTAGAATCGGAGCATTGTTTTCTCAAAAATTTTTTCAGGCAAAGTGCGCTGCGAACTTTCTTGTTTTGTCGAAAGTCTTCCGTTTCCAGGGAATATCTATTTTTAACATCGCTTTAACTTTCATTTTCATTGTATTATCATTTCGAGAGAGATTGATTCAAGTGGAAAACTCTTTCGCTGCCTCCATCATTCAGAATCGTTAAGAAAACATCACTTTCACTCTTTTTCAATTTTCCGCGAAAGAAAACGATCAGCTTCCTCCTCGATATCCTTGTATTTTGCCCGGAACATATCCCAGCTGTTTTTCTCATTTTAGATTACGCCTCTATCGTAAATTCTTCTGCAGCTCGATCGATTTCAATCGAAGAGGGGCGATTCCCACTCAAAATTTGGTCCCTGTTCGTGCATATTCATTCACTAAGGCCGTCAAAGCTCACTTTCCTCGTTTACCCTTCGGATATATGAGGGTCGGTCAGACAGCAATGCCCCACATTTTACCAGCAAAACAAATGCTAGTAATTCGAAGTTGTGGGTTCGAATTATTTGACGTTTTGCACATGTATGTGTATAGTTTCAGTTTTCTCCTGCAGATAGCACAGCTGTAGGATGTTTTCAAAGTGGAGTCTGACCGTGATACTCGTTAAAGACAACGTGCTGGGATTGAATTTCTGTGCGTAAAGAAAAGAACGGTAGGGAATATTCACAAACGTTTATGAAAATTCTATGGAACACCTGCAGTCGATAGGAGTACAGTTGGGTATGGAGGGTGAGTTAAACAGAGGACAGTTGATAGTGAAAACCCGGGTCCATAACCAGAGCGAGGACTGGTATCGACAGGACAAACATGTCATAGTGAATGGCTGGAGGAAGGAAATAGAACTTGAAGGAGATTATGTGGAAAAATAGATTTGAGTAGATAAAGCGTCATTTTTTCAAATGTGTAAATTTCATTTTTGTATATGTATAGATTTTGAGGAAAAAATGTAGGGCATTACTTTCTGACCGACCGTCATATTTCTATTCCTAAGTATTCTGAGTATTCTTCATCGTTTCATTAATCCGATTTCGGAGTTAACACCTTTGTCTACTGAGAAGGGTCGGCTGTAAGCAAAGCACAGGGTAAGGGCCGATATGAAATGAACTGCTTTTTAAGGCCTCTCTTCCACCCGACCTCAATTGTTAGTATATAAATTAGATTTAATGTTTAGAATAAAAAATACTGCAACAACGCAAAAAGATTGGGGTTATTGGGGGAAAATATTCTCAACTGAAGGCTGAAAGAGACAAAAAAAACCCATCGAACGGGAAGACAGCCAAAAAGAGGTGGAAAAACGGCGAAAATACGAAGAACATAATGTATAAAAGAGAAAAGAATGATACAAATGAAAATCATGAATCAATTAAATTAACAATTTAAGAACTACAAAATACAAATCCGATAAAAAAGTTGTCTATGTGAATCGGAATCAAAATATACATTTATTATAAGTATTTAAATCAAAGACACCATTCATTATTTTTTTATTTATTTGCAATTTCACCGCAGACGCTAGGTTTGGTGGCGACGTCGTATTGTTCTACATTAAACAACTCAAAAAGTCATAAATACAGATAAATTGATTATAAGTAGCTCAGCGCACTGGGAACAATATTTAAAAGACTTTAATTCTCAACTTACAATTTTAACAGCTATAATTTACATGTTAGACTGCAACATTACTAAAAGTATGTACATTTACAAACAAGTCTATTATTTACTCAAAATCCTTACACATGCTAATAAGGAATACAGCACATAAAGAACAATTCCCCATCAACTACTATAACTTATCTCCGAGGCAATTTTCCTTGTTGTTATTGCAATATTATGTATACAGTACACTATTATAAGATCTTTTTACACCCTTGTCTAAATTCCTTACTTGTTTTGGTTAGAGTTTAAAGGCCTCTACAGGTAACATATGACCTAATTCGTGAATAGAGAAGTGAACACATAAGGTTCACGTGCATCACGCCAAATCAAATGCCTAAATCTGAACTTGATGTATTTACATCGTGTGTGTAGTCTAGATAAGTGTATATGATACACCCGTAACGTTTGTTATGTACTCTGTCAGTATATGTATGGATCCGTAGTTTTTACTAGAGGTTATACTAGATATAAGCAGTATGATGTCTTCAAGGGAAGCAAGTTGGCGTATGTGAGCCAATTAAGAAGCAACAGCCCGTATTGAGGAAGGTTGACCATCCTATTCCCGGGTCCCTCTCTTCACGGCTAATCTATTTCCGTTCCTTCGAAGAATACGGTTCCTCTCTCCTTATCCGTGTCAATCCATTTTTAGAAAACGCCTTGTTTTCCTCCTCTTACTGCCATTCTGGTCTTCCTTCTGTCAAAATGTTAGACATTCTGCTTGAAATATCTTTTTGAGACCCCTTGAGACTTTAACTTCGTAGTTTTTTGGCACGAGTAAAAGCATTTCTTAATTCAACCGAATGTAATAAGTTCACGTGGAGGAGAACATGAGGATTTTGAGAATTAATTTTGAGTACAGAGACGTATTTCAAACTCATCGTCTGATTCCATTTTGTCTGAAGACTAGGAAATCTAAAACTGGTATTTTTCGAAAACGAAAAGTTTAATTTTTCTTGCTATAAGATGGGTATCAAAGGTTCATCTTCGATTTTTAATAGAATTCAGGAGTACTATTCGAAGCGTTTATCTCAGATGCCAAGGTCAGAAACTATTTACTATTATCAATTCGTAGTGAATCTCTGAAAGGGACGTTTTGCGTTATATTGAACTTGCATGATCAGAATGACGAAAAATGAATGCGTCACAAAAGCTCATTATTGTTAGTGAATATGATACTTATTAGAAGAGGAAAACGTTGTACAGGTGTGGACCTAAAACATCAAAGAAGCAAAATCACCAATCTCATCTCATAAATATAGTAGAAAGTTCGTAGGTTCGCCTAAAACTCGAGGACCGGAAATTGTGTAATTTTGAAACTTTAAAGATCGGTAAATGTATTACCTCCGCAGACGGCAGTCTACGTTTTATTTACCTAACTGTCACCAGTTCGATCCTAGAGGAGTCATCCATTTCTTATGGAGTCACTTTGAGTCATCCATTTCTTATGGAGTCACTTTGAGTCATCCATTTCTTATGGAGTCAAAGTGACTCCATAAGAAATGGATGTAAAATTCACTTTTATCGTTTGCAGGGTTTATACGAGATCGAAGACGATGTCTAATCTGAGCTGAAGTGACTGTTTAAGTTGGTTTTAAACAGACAAAAGTCACCTCTGTGGATTTGATAGAAATATCACCGAAATTAACTATACACATACTTCGAATGTTGAAAAAAAAAGGTCCCCCTGCCAGAAGCCGAAAGGTGGCTTGCAGGGTATTTATATAGATGAAATATTAAAACGGAACTCGGACGGAGTTTTTTATTAAAGAATTAGATGCCGCTCGCTTCCTATTAGAAGAATAGCAGGCAATATGTCCCCTTTTCTGGCTGAAAATCTTCATCTAATGTCCTCCAGTTACTATAGTGATCGCCAAGAAGTGCATTGCAAAGAGTGATACTTTTAATGACGAATAACCTGAAGTAATTTTTTTTTGTGTTGCAGTAGTGTAAAAATATAATGCTATGTTGTAAATATATTCTTTATTCTTCATTATAGTCGATTGAATGCCTGCGGTTGAATATTTGCATACTTTATATGAAAAAATGGCGGACCCTTATTTTAGAGGAAAAACTTACTTGAGTCGAAGAAAATAGCAGAAATGTACGAACATCGATGAAAGAAGCTAACTTATGCAACGATATTCTTTCAAGGTTTCTGAAGAGGAACCTGGAATAAAATTTGCGATCGTTGCGACTTTTCAACATCGCTGCAAAGGCCAATCTGCAGGACGGAACGCCGTCCTCCATGACGATCTCTCTCTTGAGATGGGACAATAAACACACATTTTTGGGAATTACATGCAGACTGGCAGAAGGCGTCGCCCCATATCTTAAAATTATATTGATATTATTATTATTATTATAAAACTTTTTATTCGGCGAGATTAAGCCCATGTGGGTCTCTATTACACCTCACCTCTGAAGTCATACATGGTATAGTTATAGAATTACAGAAATTAAAAATTATTAAAAAATCAGCGAAAAGTAAAGAAAATGATGGGGAAAAACTCGTCGGCTGTAGGCTTTCATAGAAGGGTGCGGGAAAACGCTCACAGAAGAAGGGGAGCGGAAAAAACGCACGAAAACACCAGAGAAAAAATATTCACTAAGTCTATAATAAGGCAGATGATAGGTTACTTTTATTCGCCTAATTGTCCCAAGTTCGACACCAGACGTTTATTTCTGTTTCCGTAAGAAATGCATGTACTCACTTTTATCCCTTGCATTTTGAATGTATAAAGTTAAACCAGAAAGAATACCCGAACGAAATAGAGACGAACACCAAAGGAAGGGAAATTGAATAAAAATTCACATTTTGGCCGTGGAGAATTGCTTTCGATAAGAAATTGCAAGACTTTTGATAATAATACAGGAATATTTTGTTGAATTTCGTGGTTGTAAACAACAAATACCCCTGAAGAACAAGCCAATTGTTGAACCCGAGCTCGTGAATTTCAGTTCACTTTTGTCCATTGCAGGGTTTCTCTCTTTTGAAATTTTAAATAAGAAAGAAAGGTCGCTCGGAATTGAGCCAAGAATAGGAAAATTGAATAAAGATGTTTAATTTGGTTATCAAATATTCCTTTCCGTTCAAAATTGCGTGATATTGATAAAATAAACGAAACTATTCAAAAGTTTTGAGGTTGTAAACAAACCGCCCCCCTGACGAATAATTACATATTGAATCCGAGCTCATGCATTTTCCTATTAGAATACATTGGGAATTCAGGTCCATATAAAATACCACGTACAACCATTTAGTAGTGTTTTATTAATCAGCTCATGTAAACGGGATTTCAAAAGGATGGATCTTGTAAATATTCTGTTGTTGAGTAAATCTGCATGTATATATCTACCCTATAGAACTACTATATTTATTCCTATCACTATTTTGCTCGTTGAGAATCAACAGGCACTTCAGCTAGTTGTCTATAAATCATGGCCGTTTTTGGATTTGTGCCTGGTGACATGTGTTCAAAAGAGAGATGTATCTTTTCAAGAAACGGTTTTAAATTTCTCTGAATTTTCTCGTATGTTTTCAGTTTCATACACGCATCGCTCCCACTTTTGTAGAAATGAGGTGATCCATCGGTGGCCTTTTCCGCATTCTTTCCGATTCGCAATTTGTTATGATTGTTGCGCAACGCGCCATATTGTCCGCGATCGGGTTGACGTCCTTGCTCGAAATGGGGCGTGCTTCTCTAGATGTCGAAATCGGTGTGAAAACGGCCGTTTGAGCCGTTTTAAATATAGACACGCGTGTTTCGAGGTACGTTGTTATTTTATCGCAATTGCCCAGAGGAAGTTTCCCCTCGTTCTATTTAGAGCACCTCAAGGATATTTCTGGGTCGCGTTGTGTTGTCTGAATATTTCAGTTATATTTGAACAATTCCTCACGCCGTCCGAGTAAATAAACTGAATTTTTCATATTCTTCGACTTATTTCGGCCGCTCTATTTCTGATGGAAGAAATGTGGATACATTCCTATAGATTTTACGTCTTTACTCTTTCTTCGCTACTGCGATAAAACAAAGCAAAAGCTAAAACCCTGAAGCCTTTTGTCTTTTTCGGGCGTTCTTTTTTTATACATTCATCACGTGTGGTTTCCTTGTTTCCCTTAAGTCAAGTGAGAAAGAAAAACGGAAATTAGAATAATTTAGAAATTTATTTCTTTTGACAGTTTCGTTTCCTTCCTATTGAATAATCCACTGATACTGCCCCTGAATAATACCGCACGCTGGCTTAAAATGAGGCCTGGTGATTTCCTATACGACCGGCCTTTTAATGAGAAACCATTGCAATAGACAAGGCATCGATAACCTTTCTTCTGCGGGTCAAAATCACCCAAAAAGCTATATTAGGGAGACGTTTCTGGTCAGTAGTACATACGAAGAACTCCCGCTTATCCGTGAGCGGATTATCCGTGCATGATTTTGTGCATAATTCACCGAAATGAGTATTTCTTCTTCTAAAGAAAACAGGACTTGCGTAATACCTTTTCTTGTAATAGCAAAAATACGACTTCACCGGAATTATCGCTGTGAAAATGATTTGAAGGAAACTCTTTAGACAGTTAAAATTAGCGGAATACGTGCACAAATTATTATAAATTGTTTATTTACGTGTTTTGCGTACGTTGTTGTTGTTTTTCAGAAGGTCATTATACCTTGTCTATTCGGAAGGTGCTCAGGAGTTGTAGTTCGTTATTTATATTTCTGTACGAAGTATGAAAATCGTAAGACCAATGCAATAGACCATGGAAATCCAGCTTTGTTTTGGTCGGTGTAGGAGGTACAGGTGACTCCCCAGGTAGAGGTAACTCCCATGCATTGCCGGGAGTCATCTGCACATTAGGTGGATATGACTCCCCTCCGGTAGATCTGACTCCCCTCAGGAAACTCAGTGAGTCGCGCAGAGTCGATCCACTCGTTTCATTTTTACGCTGGATTTCAATAAAGCATACACCACCGTATATAAATGTTAGAGGATAATTATATACTCGTAAACGATCAGTTAACAATCGGATCGCTGAGCAGTGGAATGCTCGTCTTAACAGTGCATCTGCGGTGTAAATGATCACTTATTGGACAGTGAGGTGAAGTACATGTAATAGGGCATTTAACATCTAAACTTTAAATATAACTAAGAAAAGAACGATAAATAGTATCTGAATGGCATGACTAAAGAAGATGGTTTATTACGTATAATAACGGTTATAATGGACAGTTTAGTAAATATATTAAAAAAGAAAATAGAATAAACTGAAACAACTGTTTCATTTACTCATTTACTTTCGACTAAAGATGATTATCGCAGTCCAATTTTTCGAAATAAATATAGTGGTAGTGGACACGGCATGGTAGTTGAGTGGTTAGAATACCTGCTCGGAAAGTGGGAGACCTGGGTTCGAGTCCCACTCATGTTTGAATATTTAGCAGGACTTTATCTTGCAAAATACTGAAACCTTTCCTTAATCCTTGAAATAATTCAAATGGCGAGCCATATGAAGGTCTCATCGGCCAAGCATTGCGGGAAGCTTATTAATCCGGAGATGACGTCACAACTTGTGTGTTTCATTTAAGTATTCTTATCCATTACGCAGAATAAAAGTTCATTTTCATACTTTATTCGAGACGGAAATGAAAAAGTGAATGGAAATAACATGAATATATGAATTTTTTGTGCTTTCACATACGTTTCTTAGTAACGGTTGGTTTTACGAACCGTCCCTTTCTATACACAGAAATTCAATCACACCACGTTGTCTGTAACGTGTATCACGGTCAGACTTCACTTTGAAAGCTTCCTACAGCTAATAAAGTCGATATGTGAAAGCGTAACTTTGTGGAAAGCCATAATGATGATGAGAACAGCTTTGTAATTTTCCACAATATTTATTGGCACTACCGGTTTCACTTCCGAGGAAGCATCATCAGCTTCCTGATGATGCTTCCTCGGAAGTGAAACCGGTAGTGCCAATAAATATTGTGGAAAATTACAAAGCTGTTCTCATAATTCCTACAGCTATGCCATCTGCAGGAGAAAACTGGAATTGTGCACATTCACACGGGAGACGTCCTATAATTTCGAATAACTAGCATTAATTTTGGCTGTAAAAAATAGTTGATCATTACTTTTTGGCCAATCCTCGTACAAACAACGAGCCACGTGAGTTCATCAGCGTTTATTGCGCTAATGTGAGCGGTGTTGCCACGTTCAGCCGTCGCTGCTTGTCTCCGAGTCACTCCAGTAACTTTAGTAATCTTATAAACCATTCTCAATCACCTTTTCTCACGAAGTCTTTGGACCTCCGACGGGATATCGTTTATCATTGGTTTTTTCACCCTCTATTCTAAAATAGCAAATTGCGCTTAAAACCATCGAGATTTCGGCGTCAGACACGGTGATCTCGGAGGCATTTCCAAGCACACACGTGTTAACACAACCAATAAAACAGAAATAATGAGTAAAAAGGTAAATGTCAGCGTGAGTAATATCGATATGAGTCATTTAACTGACAAAGCATACTTACCGGCATGGGTGCGTAAACGTGGCAACACCGCTCACATTTTTGCTACTGTTTTGGAATCGGTGCTCTTCCCGCGCGATCATGGGGACATCACTGCGATGTTAAATATGAATTCGTATAAAAGAAATTGCTAAGTTGAAGTTAGCCAAGGTTATAGTTTGTGAAAACTCCTACTGAGAACTTTATAACGAGACCAAGTCCGCATTTTTAAATCCATGCATTACCGAGAAAAAGTTGTTTTACATAGTCGATGACAACAGGGAAATAATTTGAAACTTTTCGTAAAACGTAAGTATTCTCATCTTATGTCAACATTTCGTATCATTTGCGTGTATACTTTCTGAGATATAAAATTTCAAAGTGAGCGCTCCGGTAAAAAGCGCGAAAAAACGGCCACTTGTTTCGTTCTACCTGAATAACACACCAACCGGATGCAAACAAAACATTTGCTTTACACTGTGAAACGTAGAATAAAATGAGCTAAAATTTGGTGCAACCCATTTTTCTGTGGGATTCCTGGTTTAGATTTTAATCGAGTCCAAACTCGAGTATCCATAATAAAAAATCCGACTAGTATGCACATACTTATACATACAACTGTGATACTTTAGGATATATATATTTTGAAAGTGAGTACTCCGCTAAAGTGCGCATAAACCTGGTATGCTTGCGTTCTTACTTTGATGCAAACCAAATAAAAACAAAACCTGTTGCATTATTAAATTAAACGTGGTATGAAACAGGCTCGATTTTCGTGTAATTTTTCTATGCGGGATCATTAGTTTAGTATTTCTTCAACTCAGAACTTGAGTAATCTATAAACAGATACGACAGTAAGTATAATAAATTTTTCATTTACGAAGAATTTATGACGTATGGAAGGTCTAAACAAGTTTAACGTTTCTTTAAAATTTGTCTGGTAAGAAAAATCTTTAGATATTTAATTAGAATGCAAGGAACTGCAATAAGTTAAAAAGGCACACGTTAATGCTCTTAGCATTCTACACCAGTGCATTCTGGAAAATTGAAAGCGTTTGGCTGTCGCGTCCTAATTGTTGCGTCATACACTTCGCCTCTTTGTTGTTTGCTTTTTATAGAATCCGTGTGTCGGTCTTCTTCGTTTCGATTTGTTTTTGTTTCATTGAAACCTCACTTTCATGTCGCATTACGCCGTGGAAAGGCGTCTTTGGCCATATTTTCTTCCCACACTTATTCCGTTACAAACGACTTGTAAATTAAGTCACAATTATTCAGAATAGCGTATATCGAGAATTACAGCTATGCGCCTAATTTTCTGTTTTTGATTTTAATTTCTTTCGGTCGCTTCTTTCACCAGAAAACACCGCTTTGATTTCTGCTGTTTGCTTCTTTCTCACTCATGATTATCTAACCACCAACCCACAACCTATGTCCAAAGATCTTGTTATATGACGGTCGAATAAAATTAACCTAAACTTGTAATCCTGTTGTTAAGATCTTTGTTCTTGCGTTCTGTGTGCTATGTCTTACTCATTTTAAACATTACTTCCGCTGAGTTAACAAACTAACGCCTCATCTCATAGTGGTTGAGGCAAGTAACGGCTAGAGAGCCATAAACAGTTTTTTTCCGCCAATAAGGTGTTATCCATGCCTTACTTTCATTGGGTAATTTGGACGTATTATTCAATTGTATTGTTATGGTATAAAATTGCGAAAATATCACAACTTCATGCATTGAAATGATAATTATACTCGAAAGTAATGCGAACAATTAACTCATAATGACAATTTACTAAGTCGCATACTGAATATGCATAATTAATTGTTTATGATGTTTTGTGACCAATGCAAGCTTAGGAACGAAGCCATAAGAACTTGTTTTTGAAAGTATTACAAAATAATGTTTAGCTTCAATCGGGAAATGTAAGGTTTTGGAAAGGGGCTGCGAATTATGTTCGCACCCGGGCGGCTGTTCGCGGCTTTCAACTCAGCCATGGTACTTTTACTTACATCACTAGGCACATCGCTGAGAAATATTATTTCTGCTGTTTTCTATTAGCAAAAGGGATTTGAAAGACGATACTGCCTTTGAATCCCTGCTGGTGGTTGTCTTTGTTTCTCCTCATTTGAATGTGCCTCACTGACATGTTATTTCGCACTTATCGATTTCAGGAATTGGCTGTTAATTGAAGGCAATTTGGGAAGTGACGAGAACGGCTGTCGACTGGATCATTTAAAATTGGAGCAGTCGTAGATGGTAAAGGCTATTAAATAGCTAAAGCCCATGGAAAATATCTCCATCGGTCAAAATTAAAATAGTGGCTTAGATACTGCAAAATAGTGGGCATCTTAGCCATATGTGCCATTTTTATTTTTACATTTGCATTAGTGCCCCGCAAGCCACGATATCGCGAATGGCAGGGTGTGTAAACAAATCGAACCTACTTAGAAGCTTCCTGATTGCTATGCCTAATACTATTAGGAAAGAACTCTTCTCGCTGTTATCTCGCGAAACCTTTTTGTCTTCTGGTCTCGGAAATCGCGCTCACTGAGTACGGGAATTACGATATGGCATATTTCGTCGTGCAAATTAGTACTTAATAATTTCTGGTACAACATGTGCCCATAGTCAGTTCTTCTATCCTTTAGAGATTCCCAGTCGAGGTTTTTGATCACTTCTGATACACTGCTATCGAAACCATAATCTCCCTTAACGAAACGAGTCGCTCTGCGTTGTACGAGCTCTAGCTCCAAGATCAGACCCTTCTCGTGTGGATTCCATTCTGCGCAACAGTACATACTCAAGTAATGGACGAACGAGCGAGAAATAAGCATTTGAGTGATAAATTAGTTATAAAGTGGACTCCTAAATATTTATATCGACTTCGGAATTGTAGCGTTGCGACACTAATGTGATATGAAGTTTGCCTCAAATTGTTTTGTAGAATGTTAAGAATTTTGGTTAGAATTTTAAGTGGACAGTGGGTGCATTTCAATTTCTTCTGGGAATTCTATGAAATTGTTATTCACTACAAATGGGCGGAGTAGATAAAGAAGAAAAATTCGAGAGAATGCTATGACAACTATGTGAATGGTACAACTATGACTAATTCGTTTGTGATTCTCACTCAATTTAGTAACCGAAGAGCAACACTTCTCCAATCTGGTGGAGAAACATCGTCGCGGTGTTTGTTTGGTGTAAGTGGACGTCCTTATTTGTGGGTAATTCTCTGCGTCACGCGCGTGCTGAGCCGAGATCAACTTAGAGCCGCTTCGACTAAAAATCGCCATTTTTCGGTACTTTAATGTACACTATTAAACATAGTGAAGACTGATGGAACTTTATTCAACTTATTTTAAACGTATATCAATTATCGTGACTCCTACATTAAGTCTGGAGGAGGGATTCGATAGTCTATACAAATTTTGAACTGGTGGATTTTTTAATGATACTAGATAAATTTCGATTACAATTACGCATAATTAAGATGTGCGCAAGGGTATTCTGTGGAATAGATTAAAGAAATGGCCTTTCATTTGACATATTTTTGCAGTTTTCAAATTTTAGTAGCAAAAACGAATCTCGTCCGTTAGAACAGTTTGCGTGTAAATTTCAAGCGCATTTCTCACAGAATAATAGAAGAGTGAGAATCGACAAACACGTTTCGCGCTTCGTAATCCCGTTTCGGGGGATATTTGGGGGATGTGAATGTCACAAATTCAATAACAATCACGGACAAGCGGAATTTTTATAAAACTGAGTTTGCAGTTCTGTTGGTTAATGTAATTCTCACGACATCTACAATTTTCAGTGAAATTCGAATAAATAGTTGCTCAGAATTTTGCTGACATCCTTAGGTTAAAACTCCATCACGAATGATATTTTTAAAATTCTAATTCGAATGCGTTATCTATTAAATTATTATAGACTTCAAATTCCGCTTATATTGAATTGCGTATTGTTTGCCGAACGAGATTGTTGAACACGCACACATATACACACACATATATATACACACATATATATACACACATATATATATACACACACACACGTGTTTATTTTTAATTAAATTTTCAGAATGAGTTTAATTAATTTCTGTTATGCTTGACGGGGAAGATTGTTAGTCTTAATAGTGATTTCCATAATTTCTGTCTGTTAGTTGTTCTGTCTGTATGTCGTTAAATCTAAGAAGAAAGTGAAGTGAACCAAGAAGAAACAGATGTGACCAATATCGAGGTGACTGGGGCCTGGAGCCCATGAGTCTTACTCTCCGGATGCTAATTACTAAACGTAATTAATATCTAATTGTCAACTTACTTCCTGCGGAGTTGCTCGAGTCATAGGACGTTTATGTTAAAGGGAAAACCGCCGGAAATGTTTAAATTCTCCCACATTTGCTTTATTAATATTTTTGTCATAGAAAATATTTTTTAGCACGAAATGAGTAACTTCCATGAAATTACTTTTCCATTATATGCAATTCATTCATTTTCATTAAATATCTTTCTGGGCTTGACAAATGTTAAATTGAAATCGTTAAACGAATGTAAGAGCAATTATCTACACGATATGCTATTTGTGGGTACATCCTGTTTCCTTAAACCCTTTGGTGTTTGCAGAAGAATGCTATAAGGTTCTATTTGGTTGGCCTTAGATGATACCGTTGACGATGCAATCTCATTCGATTTGTCTTATTTCTTTCGTATCCTGATACATATTCCGCCACATTTTCATGATTGCAAATTAAATTTGGTATGGCAATTAGTTTTCTCTTTCGGCCACGCCGCGGCGCTGCCTTCTCAAATTAAGTAAATTCCGTCGGAGAGCGGAAGACTGTTTATTTATCGGCGCGATTACGGCCAGGAAGAAGTCCTGCGCATGCGCACACTCTGCTCCAGCCGATAAACTTTGAAGATAGACAAATCTAAAAATAAAACCTCGCTTTCAATGTAGTAATTTAAAGCTGGGATACATCGCT
This sequence comes from Ladona fulva, assembly GCA_000376725.2. NCBI lineage: Eukaryota > Metazoa > Arthropoda > Insecta > Odonata > Libellulidae > Ladona > Ladona fulva. The sequence goes on along the minus strand of KZ309156.1, from coordinate 49,643 downwards.
TAGGATAATCTATTTATGCAGCAGTTCCGTGTCTGTTTGTTTGAATTGTTGCAGCGTCACGCGAAAACTACCCTACGGATTTCGTGAATTATAATTTTATCGCTTATTGGCTTAATTCCTTGCAAATGAGATGGAAATGTCGTACGAAGTCTAGGCAAGTTTCTCGAGTGTAATTAAGAAAGGGAAATGAATAAAAATACTTATCCTCGACCATATATTTCGCATCGTAATCACGCCAGATCTTATAAAAAGCATCAATATCACGTCACATTCACTCCTCTCATACGACGTTGTCTTACCCACGAATACCTCAGTCGAGTTGCTTTCTCTCAGCTGTTTTCGCGTGGGATTTGTTTCGAATGAAATATGATTGACTTTTCCTCTAAGTTTTGACTCAATTTTAATTTTGCGTTTCACAAAACAGTATTCCAACATTATTAAGTGTCGTCAGCACCCGTATGATCTGGTTATATAACTTAGCTTACAGATCGTCGTACTTTGCTAATTTCATGTAAAAATAGGGAATCTGAAGAATTGTTTGTTAGTTTTGTTTAAGTTTACAAATGGCCCGAAGTCCTAAGCTAAGATCTTATAAAATGGTTAACTGAAATGCGCTCTATTTTGATAAAATAGTACCTATAGCTCCCTTTGTAGCTACGATAGTAATGAACCAGATTAATTGTTTCATGCAGTATTAATAAAACATCATTATGATGCGATTAAACGGATATTTTCCACCTGATATTGCTTATGAATGTAATAAAAAGTGGTATGTACTGGTTAGAGAAGTTAGAATGTCTTCTTAAATTACCACTGCGTGATTGCTTTTGTTTTACTTTTCCCGTTGTATATAAGTTTAGTTTAGTTCTCATTGTACTGTTCTATCTTTTATATTCGATTAACTATTGTTTATGTTCAGATATTAGCGTTAGTCACTATCTCAGACGCTTAATTAGTCCCACTGGAGGTGAGATCATTGACGAAAGTTGCTCGCTCACTCTTTAGTCGTTTCCTAAAGGAAGTTCTCCGTGTCATCCACATGATGGCGTTAAAATCTATAATGTCTAAACGATATCTTAGACCTTTAAATGACGAAAACTCGTGTCGACTTGCGTTTTTGTATCGACTTTAAATATGAATGGCTCATGCTACAGAATCGGTACTCAGTACAACTTCTCTGCTGTTTGATGTCATCGCTATAACAGTTTTCTGTGGTTTCTGAAGTAAACTGTCTTCATTCCTGTAAACTGTAAACCATCAATTCCTTATGCAATTCATCTAAAATGCTGACAATGATTTAATCAATGTCCCACTGGAAATCGTCGCAAGAAAAGACCCTTTATGAATAATTGGATTGTGGACAGTGATCAATGGTAGAAATAATAATAAGAATAGTAATCATAATAATGAAGCCCCCTGCCACACGCCGAAAGGCGGCTTGCATGGTATTTATGTAAATGCAGATAATAAAAAATTAAGCAGGTCTAAGAAGATACTGCACCGTTATGACTACAGTATGGTACAGAACCAGGTTATAGACAAAACGCTAACATATAAATGGCTGACAATAGGATATATATTCCTATTTCTACTAGCAATTAAAGATAACGTAATAGCCACAAGGAACTATAGGAAACACATACTAAAGGAAGCGATAGATACACATATGTGGACAAAATGCCATCATATGAAGGAACAATAGACCACATAAAAGGAGGATGCAGTCTGCTGCTTGGAACAGAATGTACAGAGAGGCGCAACATAGCAGAGGGAGGTTGCATTTAAATGCCAATTGATAGGAATACACATACTTTATTTTAGGTGCGAAGCTGAATGTATACTAGAAACCAATGATTACAAACTCTAAGTTGGACCGACGATACGTACGGTCAAAACAGTGAATCACAGCAGATCGGACCTCATCCTTATCGTTATGAAAACAGAGAAAACGTACTTAATTGGTATCCCCAACGACGCCAATACCCAAAATAAAGAAGAAAAAATTTCCAAACACACCAAATTAGGAAATAAAGCAGCTCTGGAAACAAGGAACAGTCACACAAAGTGCCAATAGTCATATCAGTTACCGGAATCAGTACATAACATTTTATACAAACTTGAAGAAATTAAATATCAACAAGAACGTCAGCACACACACATTCATAAGGCAGTCTTTCTGAAATCAACGTCAATAATAAAAAAGTTCCTAGGCATGCAGTGGAAAGATATATGACTTGGTGAGGACCCATCGAAGTACCAGCATCTGACCACGATGCCGGTATTGTGGTCGGCTTTTATTGTACATGTTAATATTCTGGCGTGTGTTGTGTTGGTGTTATTGGTGGTTAAAGGTGAACATTTTGGGATGTGTTTTGACAAAAATTGCTGCTTCATATGAAAAAATGGATGGAAGGATAAGTACGTCGTATTTCCTAAAGTATAGGCGTGGTAAACAAGGCCATGCGTTGACATTGCGTCGTTTGCATATTTAAATCATCTCAAGAGACTTCCAACGGAGACAAATGATTCTATTTTTGCGATCTCAGCTCCATCTCTCGCTCGGCTATTCCACCGTAAATCTTTCACAAATATTTCCGATTTGGTGACGTTCACGCCGTCGATTTGGCAACGCCGCTCTTTCCGCCCACGCCTCGCCATTTGATGTGACGTGAAGGAAGAGCTTCTGCAATGGCCCCCTTACTATTTTTGGCCTTCCTCCCTCTCCTTTGCGAATTCCTTCTCTGCTTCAAATAACCCGCTCTCACTTCGGCCGGCCAATGAGCGCGCAAAGTAAATACCTCTAACGGATGAGTAAATAGTAGTGAAGATATAAACGAAGTTGTTAAACTATTCGAGACGCTGCTTCTCAGATGAACAAGTTATTGATTGTGACGCAAGATCATAATCTAATCCGATTCTAATACATGGGTCGGTCAAAAAGTAATGCCCCACATTTTTTTCCAGCCAACACCAATGCTAGTAATTCGCAATTGTAGGTTCGATTAGACGTTTTGCCTGTGTATGTGCGTAACTTTAGTTTTCTCCTGCTGATGGTATAACTGTAGGAAACTTTCAAAATGGAGTCAGACCGTGATACACTTTCAGACAACGTGCTGTGATTAAATATTTGTGGGTAGAGAAGCAAAAGGTATGGAACATTTACAAACGTTTGTGCAAAGTCTATGGAACATCTGCGGTAGATAGGAATATAGGTATAGTATAGAGAGGGTGAGTGAATCAAAAGGCTGTTGTAAGTGAAAATTTGGGTACATAACCATGGCGAGGACTGGTACCGACAGGGCATACATGCCCTAATGAATCGCCGAAGGATGGCAATAGAACTCGAAGGAGATAATGTGGAAAAATTTATTAATGAGATAAAACATCATTCTTTCATTTGTGTTAATTTCATTTTTGTAGAATGAATAGTTTTTGAGAAAAAAATGTGGTCCATCACTTTTTGGCCAACTCCCGTAACAATGATGAGTAACTGTACCTAAGCTGATTGATATTTAAGTCGACCGGAAGGACTTAATTCTATATTGGACTGAGTGTGGCGGATGGTTTAAACACCAGTGGTCTATTGATTTCGATAAAAGTGAATAAATTGACGATTACTCTGTCATCCGACGTCTCTTCGTGAGATTCCCTTCCTGTGAAAGAACTTTGTCCGCTAATCGGCTAAGATGTGTACGTAACTCAATCATTTTCGGGTGATAATCGTGGAGAATAATGCAGGAGCAAGTCGCTCTTTTTTTCCAGTATTCAGCGTTTATTAATTTATGTATAATTGTCTTCCAGGTGAGATTGCTTTTGGGGTTTGCACTTCTTTCATTTGTTTTTGACTGAGCGATAGAAAGCTTAATCAATCGCTCTGCCCTTTCGTAGTTTAAACATTTTCTCCTCCAATTCTTTTACTGAAGAGAAATAAGGCCAACAGCAATGTCACCATTCGGCCCATTCGATCGACCCGCGATTGCGTCTCCATTCCGTATGGACATCGGAATGTGTGATTCACTGATCCATTCAAATCGGTGCGAATTCCTATGATACCCGTTTCTTCGTCTCTATCGCGGGGCAAAAAAAAGTGGTTTGAAGATTATATAGGCTTCCGCAGATTCGTATGTCATTGCGATGCACACAAACATTAATAATAAAAGGAAAGGGTTGTTTATAGGAATAATCAGCTTAAGGAGTGCAGTGAAACCTCGGCTAACGAAGATATTCCGTTCTGTAATCACATTCGTTAGCCGATTTTTCGAAGGGAAAATATAAAACACTGGACTGGTCATGTTTACTGCTTTATGTTTCCGCATTCACTGAAACATTCGTTAGCCGAACCCATGTCCGTTATTCAAGTCCGATAAACAGAGAGAAAAATCTTCGTTGCAGGGTTTTTCGTTAGCCGGGGTATCGCTTTGTCGTGAGTAATCGGGGTTTGGATTAATAAATCCTTGGCACTCTTTGTATGTTTTATGGTGCAAAGAATCGAAATCGCCATTAGTATCGAAGTTATATATAATTCATTTTTAATTTATTCTGATTATATTTGTCATCATTCCTACCTTGTAAAAGAATTCTCATTAAGTATCAAGAATTAGTGGGTTGAGTGAGGCGTCGATCTTAAACACGATTCACCGATGAATACGTAATTCTATTTAATTTGAAATATAAGGATAATTATTGTAAGCGTAAGATATTAGTGTGATATTAGCGTTGTGATGTGATTGTACTCTATTTATCATCAATTAGAGTTGTGTGAATGGTGATGCTACTTTCGCTACTATATGTTTATCTCATCAGTTATTTTTACGATTCTCTTGTCTCGGATGACTTTCGTATTGAATTTTCGTCACGTTTCCTAACGCGATTAAGTCTCGTAGTATTTTTTATATATCGTTTATGTATGTGTATTATTTTTATATGTATAGGAAATCCTTCTTCTCTATTTCTGACCCCAACATTCAACTGTCAACAGGACGTCTCCAATGCTTTTTCGGAACCTATGAAAGCTTTCTTATGTTCACTTCATTTTTATGTTAAAACATCGTCCAAACAAGACCTACCGGAAGTCGACCTGTCCGTCTAATAGAATAATGTTTGTAACCTGCAATTGGTTATTTTAATATAAATCTTGTAGTTAAGAGACGCTGCCCCAGGAGTTTTTGTACTACTCATTTTTCCCTTTCATATAACTTTTTCTTTTCTATGTTATCTAAACCTTTTATTGCGACTCATGCCTAACTAATCGGGTATTTTTAGCTTTGGTGAGCATTGTCCCCTTTTTAGAATAAAAGATGCATTTCTACTAATAACTGTTGGAATAAATTTGGACTTTTTTTTATTTCAGAAGACGTAGGACCGTTTCGCAGTGTGGAAATAAACTCTTCCTATTCAAATCTTCCACAAAAGGGTAAGTGAAGAATAATCGCGATTCAGCCTATTTTACGTCCGTGCGTGCTTTTATATCTTGATACGAGTATATTGCAGTCACGTTTGCTCATTATTTAATCCACCTTGATTTTTACCAAAAACTATGGTTTGGTTGGAATTTTTGTCGGAAAACTGTGGTGAAAAATTAAAAGTAAGGCTCCCGGATAGCCAAGTGGGCAACTCGTTCGACTTCGGTGAAAGCGGTCCCGGGTTTGATTCCCGGTGGCACACGAGCAAATTGACTTGAGCTGTCGAAGCACTGTTTTCTCTTTTACCTCAAAATCTCCTAAAGTATGCGTCCCTCAAAAAAAGTTAATCGATAAGATTTTAAAGATCATTAAATTTCCCACTTTTAAGCCCAAAATTAGCTCTATATGTTTAGAACTTTCCGAGAAACAGCTTTTCAAAAGTTGGCCATTTATCCAAAAAAATGAAAAATTTCCGATTTGGTCGTGTGTCTCGCCAAATATCGGGAAATGCACCCATCCCATGAGGAAACTTATTATAAATGAATTTGTAGCAAATAACTTACCTAAAATTGAATTATAAACAACGCTAGCGTAGGTTGAAGTAGGGATGAAAGTTTAAATTGAGGTGTACTAAAATTAAAGAATATGAAATTTGAAAATTTGATTGCTTTTATATATGTTGGATCCTCTTTGACTAAAATAAAAAAAATTGAGATGAAATATTAGACAGAATATATGTAGGTAAAGGGTGTCAACATAGCATTAAGGAAACTACTAATCATATATATAAAAAGCAAATGTCTGTCCGTCCGTCCGTCTGTCCGTCCCCCTATTTATATCAGAAACGGCTTGACTTAGAGATCTGAAACAAACTGCATTGTGTTTCTACGTTGCTGAAACCCCCAGAAAAACTATTTTCATCTCTGTGAACGCCCGGGCTCGAACCCAGGAGCACAAAATATGTTTCCATAAGAGATGAACGTAAATTACGTTTTCATTACTTGCAGAGGTTGTTTCTTTTACAAAATTAAATTAGAAACAATGGTCCTACGAAATTGAGACAAGTGTCACAAGAAAGGAAAATGATTATAAAATCTTATTTTAGTCGTGAAACATTCATATAATTTCGAAATTGCGAGAACTTTGATAAAATAGACGTAAATTTCGTGAAAATAGTTGGAAATAACCAAACCATCCCTTTCACGGCCAAGGCAATTGTTGTACATCGACTTGATGAGATATCCCATATTAATGCACGGGGAAAATCAGTTAGTATACTTTTCCATGAGAAATGTACGTAAAATAGGTTTTCGTTACCTGCAGAGGTTGTTTCTTTTACAAAATTAAATTAGAAACAATGGTCCTACGAAGTTGAGAAAAGTGCCAAAAAAGGAAAATGATCATAAAATCTTATTTTAGTCGTGAAACATTCATATAAATTTGAAATTGCGAGAACTTTGATAAAATAGACGGAAAATTCGTAATTATTTTGAGAAATTTACAACCCATCCCTTTGACGACCAAAGCAATCGTTGAACATTTATTTCCTTAGTTACCTCATATAAATACACGATGATAATCAGTTTATATGCTTTTCCATATGAAATGTACGTAAAATAGGCTTTCGTTACCTGCAGAGGTTGTTTCTTTCACAAAATTAAATTAGAAATAATGGTCCTAAAAAATCAGGAAAAGTATCTAAAGAAAGGAAAATGACTATAGATTCTTATTTTAGTCGTGAAATATTGATATAGATTAGAAAGGTCGAAGATTTTAAAATATTCGGGAAATAAACAACCGATCCCTTTGACGACTAAGGCCATTGTTGAATGTTTATTTCATGAATTATCCCATATAAGTGCACGGGGATAATCAGTTCTTATAACTTTTATAAGAAATTTACGCAAACAAGACTTTCACGACTTGAAAACAGCAGAATAAATATTATAAATAACGTTAAGAAATATATTGAGTTATTATGATCTTACTGCAGTGCCTTTTTGTGCTTAGGAGCACCAGATATACACGATAATAGATATATTTTAAAACTAAATTAAGTTCCGTCGTGCTTGACGGGGGGAGATTTTGGAATCTAATTATTGAGTGATGATACAACCTTCGTGCCAGAGGATTTACAGTTTCTTAAACTGCGTCCCCCAAAAAGCTTTTGTAGGTTCCTCAGGTGCATTAGAACCGCAATGATAAGGTAAAACGCATTAGTTTTCTCCAATATGTTTTTGTGGTCTAATAACCTCAATACTAAAACACTGTTGCATATAAAAATTTCTCTTACGCATCATATATATAAAAAGCAAAAGTCTGTCCGTCTGTCCGTCCCCATATTTATCTCAGAAACGGCTTGCCTTAGAGATCTGAAACAAACTGCATTGTGTTTCTACAATGCTGAAATCCCCAGGAAAACTATTCTCATCTCTGTAAAGGCCCGGGTTCGATACCAGGAGCCCATAATACGTTTCCATAAGAGTTGAACGTAAATTACGTTTTCATGACTTGCAGTGGTTGTTTCTTTTACAAAATTAAATTAGAAACTGGTCCTACGAAATTGAGACGTGTCTCAAGAAAGGAAAATGATCATATAATCTTATTTTAGTCGTGCAGCATTCATATAAATTCGTAATTGNTTGCCTATCAAACTGCGCATAGGCCGCAGTTCACTGTCTCACAAATACATATAAAATCAGTATACTATCTATGCTTAAAATACATTTGTAATTGAGCCGTATCTGTACATTAAGTAAAATTTAAAAAAAGTGTTAGATACGGTAATTAGAAGTGATACTGAGTCCAAAATACCTATTTAAAATAATATGTCTGTCTATCTGTCTGTCATTGCATCACGCAAAAACTTTCCAACCGATTTTGATGAAATTTGACAGGGTGATAATGTATGTCCTGAATTGATACATAGGCTGCTTTTCATCCCCATATCTTACATCTTTCGATAGTTAAATGGACCATTATGTTTCTAATGACGTCATAGGTGGAGGTGAAAGAGAGTGGGGTGCGGAGAGTAACAGATGGGAAACTTTTCTTTCCCCTAAAACTCAATAACCAAATGTTTCCCAACGTTCAAGATTAGTACATTATTATATCTCTTCCCCTCACAGATTACGGGATAATTATCGTGTGCCTTTTAGTCCTCGGTTCGATCCTAGACGAGGAAAATATTTCCGGTAAGAAATACATGTAAAGTTCACTTTTACCGCTTGCAGGCTTCGTTTCTTTTGGAAAATTAGACCACAAGGACGGGAACGGTACGGAGTCGATAAATGTATAGTAAGAAAGAAAATTTTATAAAGACTTTTTCCCTACGGTCGATTTTATATTTTGCTTGCTTAGAGGTGCTATGGAATATTCGTACAATAGTTATTGCTTTATACAATATGGTGATTGAACGGATAGTTGCATTTTAATATGCGTTTCGACGGCTAAGATTACTCTGTTTACATGTGCACGCACTGGGATTGAAACCGGGGACCACATTCACCAAAAGCAAACGCACTAGCATTTGGCTATCTGGGAGCCCCTTGAACGGAGCGATTAGAAATATAAGCAATAGAAACTAAATATTTTTAAGACAACAATCAGAGCAGTTTTCTGTGGACACCGACGAAGCAAAACAAAGAAAGACTACTAAAGAGAAATATCAAGAAGAATTATTAGAGCAACTCAGGACGGAGGATAAAAGTGCGCTTTGGAAAGAATCCGATATTGCTCGGACGGCAGAAATAAGGACTACGAAATGAATTTTGGCATCGACGGCAGGTGTAATAATAATTCGACTTTATTCAGGCTCTGGAGTCTGTCCCTTCGTCTTATGAAATGTAAAAGTGATACGTTTAAAATTACTTTGTGGGTTTAAAAAGCTAAGTTAGAACTTAGGAAAAAATACACCGCAGCAGAAAAACACCCACAAAAAGGGATGTGTGAAATACCTGCGAAACCTACCGATAGTTAACTAAGATTTAAGAGATTAAATCGCATCTGAAAAGCGAACAAAATTATATAGAGCCATTATTGTATAGATAAAAATCTGGAAATATTTTTTCATAATAATGTACGAAAAAAGAACATTATGAAGTACAATTATTACGGTTCCGAAGCAGGTGAGAATCAAATCAGCATTAGAAGTACTAAGTGCGAAGGTAAAGTAATAGAAATTAATGATATCATTACTGGTGATCATCTGTGTCAGTACTATTTGATAGAAGTTCATTAAATTTATCATAATTCCAAGTTGAAGACGTCAAAGATATTAAGAAATAAGATAGGAGACATGAATAAAAACAAATAAAGGGTATCAGTAGACGCAGTGAAAGAAAAAATGGATCTCACGGCAGATCTAATTAGAATGGATTGAAATAAATAGCAAGAGATGTTTGAGATCTTTTAAGGAGACCCATGGAGCGCCAAAGAAGAATTCTGAGGTATTCCTGTGAGTCTCCTTCGAAGAGCCTTTCTAAAGCTTCTCATTTATTGAAGTTTTTTACTGAAACTATTTCTCGGGGACAAATCGCCATCTTAAAAATGCATCGGTTCTTACAAGATACATTCTTGTTAGATACATAGAGCATGACGGCACAAACGTTCCTTTGTCTTTCCTCACTGCCCTGAGCATTTTCTTCAGGAAATTTATTTTGTGAAATCATACCATGAATGTAACGATCTTATTACCTATATTCTTAATTTTCGCAATAATTTCATACGAACAATTTCTTCCTTGAATCTTAATAAATGTGTTAGCATTGAAAACTACAATCGAATATATCAGAAGCTACAATACTACTATATCAGTGTCTATGGTACATACGATTTGGTATCTAAATTTCGCAGAAGTTATGCTTTAAATATTCTTTTGTATGACAGAATACTAGTTTTGTAACTAGTAAACGCCCCCGTCAAGCATGACGGGACTCAATTTAGTTTAAATTAGGTACATTTATTGTTGTATACATATGGTCCTCCTAAGCATAAAAAAATTCTCCCGTAATACCATAATAAACCAATATATTTCTTATCATATAAATTATTTATAATATTTATTCTACTGTTTTCAAGTCATGAAAGCCTACTTTACGTAAATTCCTTATAAAAATTATAAGAACTGATTATCCCCGTGCACTTATATGGGATAATTCATGAAATCAACATTCAACAATGGCCTTAGTC
>KZ309156.1:6676-35027 GCA_000376725.2 Ladona fulva | reverse complement strand
TTATATGAATGTTTCACGACTAAAATAAGATTCTATGATTATTTTCCTTTCTTGTGACACTTGTCTCAATTTCGTAGGACCATTGTTTCTAATTTAATTTTGTAAAAGAAACGACCTCTGCAAGTCATGAAAACGTAATTTACGTTCATCTCTTATGGAAACATATTTTGTGCTCTTGGGTTCGAGCCCGGGCCTTTACAGAGATGAGAATAGATTTCCTGGGGGTTTCAGCATCATAGAAACACAATACAGTTTGTTTCAAATCTCTAAGGCTAGCCGTTTCTGAGATAAATAGGGGGACGGACAGACGGACGGACATACATTTGCTTTTTTTATATATGATGTTAATATTGCAAAGAGACACCAAAGGCTCATCGAAGTATATGAATAATTAATTTTATAGAAAGACAAATATTATGCTAACACTATAAAGAAGAAATAATAGTAATTTGAATGAAAGTAATATTGTGAGTTCGCAGTTAAGAACGAGTTCGGAACTGCTGAGCAGAATTGCCTATCAAACTGCGCATAGGCCGCAGTTCACTGTCTCACAAATACATATAAAATCAGTATACTATCTATGCTTAAAATACATTTGTAATTGAGCCGTATCTGTACATTAAGTAAAATTTAAAAAAAGTGTTAGATACGGTAATTAGAAGTGATTCTGAGTCCAAAAAACCTATTAAAAGAATATATGTCTGTCTGTCATTGCATCACGCAAAAACTATCCAACCAATTTTGATGAAATTTGACAGGGTGATAATGTATGCCCTGAATTGATACATAGGCTGCTTTTCATCCCCATATCTTACATCTTTCGATAGTTAAATGGACCATTATGTTTCTAATGACGTCATCCCGTCTTTGGGCGAATGCCGGACAGTTAGTACATTGTTTTTGCACCCCCTCAACCGTTGCCACCAGGTCCCACGACCTAATCGCGACGGGTAATTCCTAAATAAATAAATAAATAGGCGGAGGTGAAAGAGAGTGGGGTGCGGAGAGTAACAGATGGGAAACTTTTCTTTCCCCTAAAACTCAATAAGATTAGTACATTATTATATCTCTTCCCCTCACAGATTACGGGATAATTTTCGTGTGCCTTTTAGTCCTCGGTTCGATCCTAGACGAGGAAAATATTTCCGGTAAGAAATACATGTAAAGTCCACTTTTACCGCTTGCAGGCTTCGTTTCTTTTGGAAAATTAGACCACAAGGACGGGAACGGTACGGAGTCGATAAATGTATAGTAAGAAAGAAAATTTTATAAAGACTTTTTCCCTACGGTCGATTTTATATTTTGCTTGCTTAGAGGTGCTATGGAATATTCGTACAATAGTTATTGCTTTATACAATATGGTGATTGAACGGATAGTTGCATTTTAATATGCGTTTCGACGGCTAAGATTACTCTGTTTACATGTGCACGCACTGGGATTGAAACCGGGGACCACATTCACCAAAAGCAAACGCACTAGCATTTGGCTATCTGGGAGCCCCTTGAACGGAGCGATTAGAAATATAAGATTGTCTTCCATATGAACAAACATTATAGAATTTCTTGCTTTATCTTCATCGTTTGAAATGAACGGGCAGTTCTACAAGTTATTTGTATATCACGAGTTTTATTTTCATAGTCGATTATCTACCGTTTATTTTTTAACTTCTCCGTATTCTCGGAGGTTCAATAAGGAAACAATGAGTTTATTATGATATTTGAATGATTAGGTTCGCTGAGAACTAGTTGCTTACATTGTAATTCATTTGCTATTCATTACGATAATTCTTTGATTGATGTGGCTATCTCAGACGATTGCTCTGTTTCGTAGTTAGCAGACGTATTAAGCAATTGCTGTATGCATTTGGGTAGTTGGAGGTTTGGATTAATTTGGTTTGGAATTGAGTGGCTTTTTGTGCTTTTGTTTGGACTTCTTTTTGCTCTATTTCATTCTTCGTCTGTGATCTCCGCTTGATTTTATTTTTTTGTTCGCCAGTTTTCATTCACGCACGTACACATTCACTCTCACATCAATTCATAATGCATTCATAGTTTCAATTTTCCTTCGTTTTATTTTTCATAATCGTCGTTTGTCTTCTCCACTTCATATTTTTCTTCCATAGTCTCAACTTGGTTCCATTTCTGAGTTGCCATTTGTGCTGGTGGCAGTACATATATTATTTACCTACTTATTACTTCCCCATTGAGAATCAAAGGGCACTTCAGCTAGTAATATACTATAATTGAAAGAAAAGAGGATGAAAAGACATAATATAAGCGGTAATATCCCTGATTTACACATTGCATACACATCTGCCAACATTATCATTTTATTTCGCTATCGCCACAAAGTGACGGNTTAGGAAATAAACAGCCCATCCTTTTGGTGACCAAAGCAATTGTTGATCGTTGATTTCATGAATTATCCCATATAAATACAAGAGTATAATCAGTTAGTATACTTTTCCATGAGAAATGTACGTAAAATAGGTTTTCGTTACCTGCAGAGGTCGTTTCTTTTGCATAATTAAATTAGAAACAATATCCCTACGAAACTGATACAAGTGTCACATGAAAGGTAAATGATCATATATTCTTATTTTAATCGTGAAATATTGATTCGGAGCCAAACTTTCGAAGATTTTGATAAAACACACGGATATTTCGTAAAATGTTTCGAAAATAAACATCTCATACCTTTGACGACTAAGGCAATTGTTGAATGTTGATTTCATGAATTATACCATATTAGTGTACGGGGATAATCAGTTCCTATATTTTTTACAAGAAATGCACGTAAAGAATGCTTTCAAGACTTGAAAGCAGTGGAATAAATATTATAAATAATGGTAAGAAATATATTGTGTTATGATGATCTTACGACGGAATTTTTTGTGCTTAGAAGGACCAGATATATACGATAAGAGATATTCTTAAGCTAAATTAAGCTCCGTCATGCTTGACGGGGACGTTTACTAGTTCATTATAAAGTGTATTGTAGGTAAATACGATGAAACGGTTAGAGAGCGATGTTATTTCCCCTTAGGCCCCGTCAGGAATATGCTGCGAGTATATGGAACCCATTGGATGAAGCGAACTCGAGAAAGTGCAGGTCAAGGTGAAACGATTTGTTAAGTGTTGTGATAGAAAAGCAAGCCTTACGCAAATGCTCTCAGACGCAGGTTGGGAATCTTTGAAAGAAAGGAGATTAGGCGTTGGTTGCTTGCTAAATTCAGAAAAAGTGCGTTTACGGCAGACTTGATTGGCCTTATTGCGATCCCCTTCTGCTAATTCGGCCGATCCAAGCGTAAAATGAAAGATTCGGGGAAAAGTCGTTTTAGGGACTCATTCTTGAACGATACGCGACAACAACAAGCTAAAGAGTTGACTCGAACGCTTGGTGTTTACACTCTCTGTGACATGCTGTTAGGCGTCTTAAAGGGTATTTATGTAGACGTAGATTAAGATATTTTGCCTTATATCGATTAAACGCTCTCTCCTTTGAAACATTGCTGTACGTTGAAGCGCATGCTGAGCTGCTATAGGATTGTCCGCTCTTTTTCGCATGACCTTTTCAGCGAATGAAGCCGTTGGCATTTACATCCTCGTTTCGATTATTTTTCGGAATTTTAACTTTTCGTTTATTTTTCTTGGATTATTTTCGAATATTATCGTCTGAGTCCGAGATTTTATCTGCCGCTCATCACGGCTCAGAGGTCAAACACTTGTTCGCGTTTACTTATGTGCTAACTCGTGTTCTTTTGTGCGCACGCCTCGCGACTCAGTGGTGCGGAAGTTCAGTCGATAAAAAAGTTGTCTTTTTCCAGAATCTGAATAAATATTCACCCTTTACCTCCGCTTGGATGCGAGAAAAATTATCGTGGTCTACTCTTAAAATATTGTGAAATAATTTTTAAATCTTTACGCAGAGAAGGCGACTGAACTCGAGATGTCCGGGTCTATGATCCGGTGTAGGAGGTAGAGATGACTCCCCAGGTAGAGATGACTCCTATTCCTCGAGGGGAGTCTGTAGTACCTAAGGTAGAGATGACTTCCTTCCTTTAGAGACGGCATTACTAATATAAGTGGTATACTAGAAAAAGAGACTGAAAATAACCATAGAAATTTACATTAAACATTTATGGTGCTAAAAGGAAATTGTTCGTACCGAAATCCTCGGAAGAAGAAATGGAAGGCAGGCAGTTTCAGGATACTGATGTTTGCTATTATTCTCGTGGCAGTTACATTATCGAAGGAACAAACGGAAATAGTTATTTGTAAGATGGAAGAGGAAGGAGGGGTTTGTTACTTCTGTATACGAATAGACAGAGTAACGGGTATCAAACCACTCTTTTCCATTTATTCCTTTGGTATATTTATAAATCACACGTATCATACCTCCAATAGGTATAATACATGTGATAGCTATAAGGAATTAAGACAAGTTTGGTGGAGCATAGAAAGGGAAACGAATACCCAAAAGCAGAGTAAGAAATCCCATGGAACTAAATTACTCAATTCTTGCTCTCCCTTTTTCGGAAGGTGCATCTCTCAGCCAATTACTGTATTTCTTCTCTTCAATGGAATAATTGAACGATTGCGTCATTTCTTGATTCTTAAAATTTTACAGTTCACGGGTTGCGCTTTTCAGAGATGCATTTTCAGGATTAAAGCTTGAAATAGCTTCCTTCAGCTATCACAACTATTACTATCTCTAAGACCAAAAATTACAATCTTTAAGAAAGATGATATATGCCGTTCACATCCTTATCTCCCGCACAGGAATTACTTTAGTAGATTTGTTTCTTATTTTATATTCTTCTGTATTAAAGTACTTCACTATTGATTTATTTATTTAACCCTTTTGACGAGGATAGGGCAATGGGCTCTCTTACAACCTCTGAATTTTTAATATAAAACTCATAAATACAAAAAACCAACATACAACCCAAATGAAGCATAATTGAATAAACAAAACAATCGTCGCACATCACATTTTAGAAAATAACCTCAAAATTGACAGAGAAAACTTGTAAATAAAGAAAGCGCANATTATATGTATAAAAGATTTAGGTTCGGGAAATACTCTTCGGAGTGTTATCCCTTAATATCCTGGGTTAACTCTTCCGTAAATCAAAAGATAATATTCTAAATCCTCAGACTTCTCGAATTAAGGATATTAGAGGAAAAGTTAAACCAGGGTTGACAAGTTTTTCTTTCTTGTAGCTACATCCAGCTGCTTCTTACTGCCTTTGGCGTTCAATTTAGCATACGAATAATTTTCTTCTTCGTAACGATAACAGTAACTTAAAAAATAACTTTTTGGTTAATTTGGTCAGCACCCCTGATATCGCTTTCTTTACGAAAATTATGATATTTAATACAAAATATTTTTGGTTTAAGTTACGAGTCGCAGTGCAGATGTAAATGTAAATACCAATGTAAACACCAATACAATCGAAGCCCACTAAGACGGCTATTAATAATTTACTGGAGCTCCTTTCGTCGTTCACTGTTGTTTCCACATTCTTCCGCTTAATACGAATTTAAGTTCTTTCTCCACATTTTAGACTAGAGTATCATTGATTCAACTATTTCTTTGGCCCACTTTGCTGTATACGAGTTTTTTTTTGTATAGTAAAATAATAAATACTCGATATGATTATTTTTGCTCAAGGTATGAGTACTTTATCGATATTCTTACATTTGCATATAAATAGAAAATAATTAAAAAAGCTTTATTTATGATTTACATTAATTAAGAAGTGGTTCAATTTATGTTATGAAGAAACCAATTTTATAGGCGTGAAAACGTCTGTATTTTAAACGGATGAAATTGCATTAGCTAAATAGTAGTAGATGCAACGTCCTACATCCCAGTTAGGAAGTGTTTAAAAGTCATGAATGCTAAGAAGAGAAATTCAGTTCTAGTAATGCGATTGCTTTCTTGCTCTTGCAGATATTGCGGGCAACTCACCTCTTGGAAGTCCGGCGTTATCTCGGAGGAACGACTTGAATAACTTGGCGAACAGCTTCCACATGGATTCAGTACTTCAGGAACAAGCATTCCAGCAGCAGATTCTTCAGGTGGGTCCGCCCTCTCTCGAGGCTCTTTTCCATCCGAAAATAGTCGTTATTTATTATACGAGTATATATAAATATGAACTCGTAAAAGAAGATACAAAAATATTGGAGTGGACTCAAATTGATTAAAGGAAAACCTTGGTAATAAAATGTGGAAACGGCATTTTTTCATTAAAGCTTAATGTTTCCAATAAAAATCACAGCATCCTTCATTTGAATTTGCTCAACAGTTGAGTTTTTGAAGCGTTCGTTGAGGAACTCTTAAAACAATAATTTTCTGTGTTATATTCTCAAGAACTCATTGTCCACGATTGCACTACTAAAAGGTATATTTTTCCGTCTCTCTTGTGTTCCCGAAATCCATGTTGATAAATGAACCCTTTCTAAGGCGTAGTGAGATTTGATTTTACGGTAAGTACGTAAGTTACTCGTATATTTATTAAAGGGCGAACGGCGTATCGACCCTAAATTTATTCATGGATTAGCTTTATTACTAAATAACTTTGATTTTTCCCCTCTATTTTCCATTTCTGTTTATGTTACACGCAATGTGTCGTTTACATACTCTATAGTCCTTTCTTCACCGAAATGTAGTTACTTCGCTACTTTCTTTCGCGTGCATCGAATAACTTCTCGTGTTCTGGCCGTTCTCTGCAGCGGTTACAGCGTCTCTCATGTTTTTGCCATTATTCGAATCTTGAGGAGTCCATGTCTCGATCTGTATCTATGCCCTACTTATTACTTCGTCCACCAATGGCGCTCCGTTCGACTCCAAGGTCGATGCCGCTCCGAGATATTCCTCAGCGCTCACTTTATCTCGCAGAGCGCGGCTCTAAATTAATGACCTTCGATGACCTTGACATTGCCCTCTGCGTTCCCTTCGTGTACCAATCGTTCAATGTTTCAACTTCTAGTCGCAGTATTTGCGTAATTGTCGGGTTCTGGTATCCTGCCTAACTTTAATCTTTGGGAAAATAATAACAATACTCGTACTTATTCTTTATATAATAACTTTGGCGTAGATAATAACAAAAAAAAGTTTGGAGACAATTCCTGAGGAAGTGCTAGAGATCTGTGACAACACTGTGACTGGAGGGAATGGGGACAGGGCAAAGCGAAGTTTTTCGTAGGATTTAGTAAACTTAGAACGGATTGGAAGAGGAACCTCGTAAGATGGAATATTAGGAGTACCCGTCGGTCGGAATTATTGGCGAAAACAATACACAATCGAATCTTATGAAAGTAAAAAGTTTTCCCTAGAAAGACCATAACCAAAATGGCAAAAACCATAAAATGAACATATTCAGGTGGAACCTCTTCAACTTTTTCCATACTGTATCGTTAAGAACCATAAGTTTTTTTAGCTTCCTTTGGACGTTACTGTGAAATCCTTTGATTGACCATTATCCTTATCTATCATTCTCGTTGCCAAAATCACGTGGAGAACACTGGGGCCTAGTTTTATAATGTATACTTAAAACGGATCTTAATGAATGTTCACCTTAGGGTATTATTGTTTCGTTAAGGTGAAGATTATAACTAACCTCCTATGTATATAATTGATTAGCATGGATATTAACAATAATCTAAACTTTAACTAACAAAACATTACAATACCTAATAGTGAACACTAGTTGAAGTTCATTTAAAATACAGGTTATAAGATAGGTCTTTAAAGAAGAAATCCTCAACATATCACTGTTGCGGGCGTTACGTTTAGTGCTCGAGTCCGCATTTTCTTCTAAATTCGAGAGAAACCGATTGGCTTATTCCGCTCCATCTTACTTGAGCTCAAAGATACTCCTGATTAAGTTAAATCAGTTCTCCTCATTTGCTGGAATCGGGGTAACTGTAAAACGTGTGTATTAATTTCGCAGATATCTTTTCCCGTTGCAACATTTTCATCAGATTTTGTTCTGCCTAAAACTGGTGCTGATACAATCAGCATTAGTTTACAAACTATTTAAAGGAGAAACTGACACTTACCGTCGAATAGTTTTTGGATGAACTGAATAGTGACCCTTAAAACTTAGGCATATTCCGAAATAATGGAGAGGGAGTGCATAAGAGACAAATTTGCTAGAATTAATGACAGTAATTCACTTTTACGAAGTATCTACTGATAATCTCAGAAATTCTGTGATTTCCATCACAAACTTCCTATGTAGTAGAGCGATCCACAACTCAACTGAGCTAGGTAAAGAGACACTGAATATTTGTCTAATTTTTGGAAGGATCTTTTATCTCTAGCAGATCTATGGCAACTAGATCGTAATGTAATTCAATTTAAACTTCTTCGCAAGAAAAAAATGCGTCAGAACCACTCGTAGGTTATATAAAATTATTGAAATGAATTTAAATGTAGTCGACTCAGTTGAATATCTCGGAATCGCCCTTACAAATAACTTAAACTGGAGCACATATATTCGAAAAACCTGCGGTAAAGTAACTAAAAAGCTCGGTTTTATAAAGCGCATTTTAGGTAGATGGAAAGATTAGAGAGCAATGTTATTTCATTTTAATTAGACCCCACATACAATACGCGGCGAGTACAAGGGGTCCAGCCGATTAAAACATACGTGCGAACTCGAGAAAGTGCAGCGCAAGGCGTTAGGATTTGTTAAAAAGTTCCGCTAGAAAAGCAAAGGCTAAGCAAATGCTCTCAGACGCAGGTTGAGAATCCTTGAAAGAAAGGAGATTAGGCTGCGATTGTTTGCTAAATTCTGAGAAAGTACATTTGTGGAGGATTGAATTATGCGACCCCCTTCTGCTACTTGGGCCGATCCGAGCTTAAAATAAGAGAAATAGATGCGAGGAAAAGTCGTTTTAGGGGCTACAATAAGCTTAAGAGGTAACTCGAGCACTTGGTGTTTACGACACACCCCCTGTGACATGCCGTAAGGCGGCTTATAGGTATTGGTGTAGATGTAGATCTTTTAAATATTTAGTCATCTTCGCTAGTTTGAAAGATAGATCGAACAACTAGCAAACATCGGCTAAGAATATTTATATGGCCGCCCTCTATTGCTGCTCTTAGATTCAAGGACGTGGGAGAGGCAGATAGTGAGATAAGGAGTGATTTGATGGCAGTGCTTCTAAAGGATACTTGAATGTCCGGAGAATAACGAAAACGATCTGGTTGTTGGATCGGATGATCCATACTTCGCTATCTGTCAGACACCTGTAGGAATTGCCGCCGTGGCTCTCATTGTGGGGATACTGAGCCATTGGTAAACCACTTTTTTATGCCAAACATCCCGTCCTAATTTCAGTTTTAGTATGTTTAGCATTAACTAAAATATTTAGTGTTATATACTTTTGGATACCGTACTGGAGGCCTTACTTACGTTTTAAATTTATTTAGCCTAAAAGAGACGAAGACTGAATCAGGTCCTATACCAGAATAAAGTTCTATTTTAGGCTCATGAAACGAATACGTGCGATGCAGTTTATGTCCCAAACTCTGAGAAACAGCCGTTTTCTGAGAGTGCCAACACTATTTTGCGAACTTTGTCAGTCCGCCATTTTGTTGCTATTTGAACTGTTGGCTTACGATTTAAATTAATGCAGGTTAGGCAAATTTGCTAACCAAAAAACAGTTATTTTAGACATTTACATTGTTACTAACTTAACAAAATAAAGATAGAAATTCCATTGTTTCGTAAATGTTAATTCAGAATTCATAGGATTTTCGCGTGTTTATCAATTTTACATACATGGCTATATTCAGCGCTGCAAGTACGAGATGAAAAATTTTATTGCCTCTATGTTACCTGTCGACTTAATTAAATTACATGTACCATAATTAATTAAATTAATGTACCATAGAGCAAGTAGTACCCTGCAAGCCGCCTTTCGGCGTGTGATGCATGATTCATGCCTTTTCTTCCCTAATCGATTACTTGAATGATTTTGTGAAACGGCGTGCTGTATAGCGCATTCCACATTTAGTTGACAGTATTACGGTTATGGCGAACGCTGTTGAAAAAACTTACTCACCGCCTGATTACCGCGCCAAGTTTGAATTTGTTGTCGTTCTGCACGGCGCCAAATTTCAGTGATTCCGTGGGTTTTAGAATGTGTACGTCAGAAACCTCCTAGAGTTATTTTTTAGAAAAATTTGAGGTTTTATGTACACCAAATATTTTGAGGAAGCATTTCATGAACTTTCCTTCTCACTCCCGATCTTACGAAATCATCGTAAATTATCTCGCAATGTTGTACTTTCCTTGTTTTCGATAGCGTCACAAACGATGCTTCTTTCCTTTCCTTATAAGTTGTCGACTGAGAGCACCTAGTGGCTTTCGTGGCCTCCTTGCATGCCTTGGAAACACAGAGATTTTGGAAATAGGTGAAAAAAATAGGAAGTAGGTAGGTTGTACCGTTGGCCCAGTGTTTTTATGACTTAACCTACCGAAGCAGTTGCACCTTGTGTGCAGTTGCACAGTGTGCAGCTTGTTTGTCAGCCCTAATTAGGGAGCCACGTACATTCTTTCAGTAGCAGGAGTTTTTTTCTCAGCTGTAAATAGAAAGTTTAAGGTTTGCCGTCTCTCGGTTTGCTTTATTTTGAGAAGACTCTTTCGCAGAAGCCGAACTCCATTTTTTCTGAAATTACTGGAGTATAAAAGAACGTTCTGGCGTAGGACATTAGTTAATGTTGAGTAAGAAAAATATTGCGATACTTCTAAAAAAAACATTTCATTAACCTATTTGAATTGAGAAAAGCGGCTTAAAGGAGGATCCATCGAATTATAGGCCTACATCTTTAACATCATTTAACAAAATAATGGAACATATAATTGTTAGTTCCTTAATGGGCTTTCTCGACACTTCCAAATTTATACTGAGTAACCAACACGGCTTTCGTAAGACACGATCCTGCGAATCTCAGCTAGCATTATTAGTTTACAATATCTTGAAATCTGCCGAAAATAAAAGGCAAGTCGACGCGATATTTTTAGATTTTCGGAAAGCATTTGATAAGGTTCCACATAATAAATTATTATACAAATTAAAAGTTGCGGATATCAATGGAGAAGTAATAAACTAGATTAAGGACTTCCTCTCCGACAGAGAACAACAGTACTAGATGGTGTAAGTTCCAACTCGGTTAAAGTGACCTCGGGCGTGCCACAAGGAAGTGTAATCGGACCGTTACTATTTTTAGTGTACGTCAGCGACCTTAGCAATAACATTAATAGTAAAGTTAGGATATTTGCGGACGACACGGTAATTTATAGGGAAGTAGGAAGCTCAGAGGATAGATGAACCCTATCGTGTGATTTAGATAAAATTATGAAATGGTGCGATGATTGGCAATTAGAGCTCAATATAGATAAATGTTCATTAATCAACTTCTTCGAAAGGAAAACTAATGCCAATGATTATTCGTACAATCTCCGAGGGAAAACTTTATCAACAGTAGAACCGGTGAAATACCTTGGAGTTCTCACCAATAACTTAACCTGGGGTACCCACATTCGTAATATATGTGGTCGAGCGCTTAAGAAACTTAAATTCGTGAAGAGAATTGTCGGTAGAAGCGAAGAAAAAGTCCGTGAGCGATGCTACGTTGCGTTGGTCAGCCCTCACCTGGAATATGCGTGTAGTGTATGGGACCCTGCAGAAAAATGTTGTATTCGGGAATTAGAAAGGCGATACGTTTTGTAAAGAATTGTTACGACAAGTCAGTGAGTGTTACGCAAATGCTTCAGGGCGCGGGATGGGAATCTTTGGAAGATAGAAGGCTTAAACAAAGGATAAATCTACTTAGTAAATTTAGAGAAAGCACGTTCACAGATGATGTAACTGACATAATGCGTCCCTCATGTTACATAGGCCGTTCTGATACTGCGAGGAAAATCAGAGAAATAGATGCTAGAACAAGTCGTTATATATAAGTCGTTATATATACAAGACCTTATATATAAGTTTCTTATGATAAATTCGATCTAAATTGATAATTGAAAGAATCAGATGTTCATCATTTTTTGTTGTAAGGTTATAACCTTTTAAAAGCATCCATGTTCGCCGAGTTTCGCAGAAATTCCTCCAAAATTAATGCCTCCCAAACAAAGATAGTTTCTGGGCTAAAAACGGCCAGTAGGTGTTTCTTTAATTTAGGTATAAAAAATTTCAAAACTTAGAAAGTGCGAGGACATTTCTTACGATTTTCCGTGGAAAAGTTAATTCCTCATTCACACTTACCACGGCACTCACGGGCGTGGCTGCGGAATTTTGCAATTGAAATGTTCACAAATGCCTTTGTTATCAAGATACAGACCTAATTCCTTCACCAAAAATACTTTTATACTTTTCTTCAAATTTCATACGCTGCAAATGTGGAGGTATCTTTTAAGGTACGAGATTTAGTTGGCGACTGCTCTTTGGAGTGCACAATTCGATAATTTTGGATCAAAGGATCGTATATGAGCTATAAAAGCGTAAATGCGAATTAATGTACAAATTAAAGTTTACTGTCACAGAAAGTAATACACCAGCGTAAATTTTGTGCCTTATGAAAGAACACCTTGCTCACAACGGCGTAGTAAAAATAAACTCGGAAAATAGTCTTTCCTTGGAGAAATGCAATAACATAATTTTATAAATTTTACTTTAATAGATAGGGATTAATAAAGTTCACCATTCCACATATCGATTATTATCCATTATACGATGCTAAGGTGTAAATTTCTCGGCCTGACACAGAGATGGTGTTCCAATCAGAAAAAAATGTATGATCCCTGCCTGGGCACATGTGTCATTAGTTCGTAAGACAAGTTTCAACTTGTTCTCTCAAGTAGTTTGTTTACACGTATGCAGTAGATGTCTTTCGTGTTTTCGTTAAAATAGATAAACTTGATTATCGTGCGGTCATAAAATGCTTCGTTTTGGATGGATTAACCCCTATGGAAATTCATCCGAAGTTGACAAAAGTGCACGGGGACTCTGCTCTTTCAATTTCAACCGTTAAAAAGTGGGCAGCAGCTGAATTTAAACGTGGTCGCACTTCCCTCGAAGATGATCCACGTGAAGGACGGCCAAAAACTGCAACCACACCGGAAACCATCGAAAAGGTGCACGATATCGTGTTGGACGATAGGTGAGTGAAGGTGAGTGAGATAGCTGAGGCCATGGGGATATCGGAGGAAAGGGTGTGAAACATATTGTACAAAGAATTGGGGATGCGAAAGCTCTGCGCAAGGTGAGTGCAGCATTTGCAGAATGCCGATCAAAAGAAAATGCACAAGCGATTTTCACAGCAATGTTTGGACCGATTCAAGAGGGCACCAACCGATTTTGAGCGGCGATTTGTCACCATGGATGAGACATGGGTCCACCACTACGAAACGAAACAGCGGTCGAAGCAGTGCGTGGAAGCCGGTGGTTCAGCGCCAAAGAAAGCGAAGTCAATCGCATCTGCCGGAAAGGTCATGGCCAGTGTGATTTGGGATGCNGAAGTTTAATGCACATAACGGAATAACTGTAGTAATTCTTTTAAGGAATCATTATTAGTGCAAATCATAAAAAGTAATAACTGCTAATTCCTCTTCCATAACATCAGAAGCATTTAAAGCATCCCTAATACGTCTACGGGTGATATTTTCACCCCTTTCAATTTCTTCCGCAAGGAAATAGGCGATTAAACGCTCTGCCATGTTTGTTTATTTATGCTTATCGACGGATTCGTACGTTCTCGAGTGCCAAATTTTAACCGAGGAAGTTCTCGAGATCGAGGAGACAAGGATAGTCAGTCTCTGCCTTTCCTATAATATCACTAATATGTTCTTTGAACGAACTTTGTTCTGTCGTTCGGTTTTCTTGGTGCTCTTACTGCATCTTTAGATGTTCTCCTTAAGATGTTCTCCACTTCCATAAGTTTGTCTTCCAGTTCTTCATCTTTTAGAGCTGCTTAACTATATCTTTGTTCGAGTTGGAATTATTTCTAATTTTCATCTAATCCTTCTCTTCAGGTAGTTAATGAATAACTGTGCTAAAATGGGAGAAATCTCTGTTTCAGATATTCCGCCAATCTGCTCCTGCTGCTTTTCCATTCTTCCTCTGCTTGATAGGTGTTATTACTTCCTCTTGGAGTATTGTTGGCGATGTATTCTGCTACTGTCCTCAGTATTGTTTGCCTATTGTAACATCTTCTTTCTGAACGGCTTATATCTGTTTCTTCCCCATTGCTAGGCGCTGTCTAGCATTATTTATGCTCTTGTTGTTTTCTATAACCTCTTGCACAATTTTTTCGTTGAATTTTCTTACTCCTGCACACAAAGTAGATCTGCTTGTAATTTCATTGAATAAAACTTATCATATATTATATGTTGACTGTGTGGTTTGAAGTAAAGTTGTTGTTATTCAGAATTATTTTTCGCGCTTCCGATAACTACAGGATTTAATTTGTTCACTATACGTCAATGATGACCTTAGAGTATTCTTTTGTGTTGCTTTTCCCTGTAGCCTTTGCTGCCTCCACCACAATTGGGTCTCACCATTGCCACTTTCCTAGTGGCAGAATCCGAAATTAGGGCATTTTCTAAATTTTCGGATTGTGGAAAATTATTCAGTATCATATAAAGAACGTTGGTGAAACTAAATTTTCTTCTGGACAGGATCTCTAAGGCTGTATGTTAGTTTCCATACTTTTACGCTAATTATCAACAATTTTATTTCTTTACGGAAGTATTAAAAGCATCACAAATTAAAAAAATCTTTTTAGTCTATGATTTTAAGAGAGACAGAAGCGATAGAAGTGGAGGTACGTTGCTTTCTTATGCTCCTGGGATGTTAAATTGCTATTCCGTCGTCGAGTTGTTAATAATAATGATCTTCCGAAACCGCCGCCTACGGAACGCAAACAGGGTTGCCAACGGAGAGAATTTTGTCTGCCACATGGAGAATTCGAATAAAATCACAATAAATACCAAATTTAAATTGCATAATACTTTTTTTCAAATTCAAAGAAATAAATTTTATTTATTTTATTACTTTCTACTCTACTGAAACCTGGAAAAGATACTTCAACAATTGAAACGTAAGTAGATATGCGACTGATATTTTTAAATCGTTAGTTTACTCTTTATTTTGAAACACTGAATACCGACATCACAAACAGTAATCAAAGAGGCTAAGCAACGATGGCATAAAAAATAAAAAGAACGCTAAAGACACTTCCAGAAACTTATTCCATGAATCATCTTCAGAAAGGGAAGACAATTTTGATGAATCTCAGCTGATAACACGCAGCGTGGCTTCTGCTCCAAATCTTATAATTGTCCGAATTCATCGCATTTTGGATAAAGTGCACGAAATTTAAGTGTTGGTATCACGAGCACTGAGTAGCTGCGGAAAGACTTACTTTAAATTTACTTGCGGTGTTTAATTATTTGAGGTAAATGTGCAAGTTTCAATTTTAAAAGTTGTGCTTGAATACAATTATCGTCAAAAGACTTCCAGACTATCCTTAATTGTTGCAAATAAAAATAATATTGTAAATTTATATTTAATGTTATAGTGTTGTCGAAAATCTACTTATCAATGCATGAATTTATTGGTCCCATTCAGTTTGTCAACTGGTCCTATTCCTAGGCGAATAGGACCGTGCAGTCACTTCAAGGAATCGTTCCAGCATTGTACAATTCAAAATCAGTCAGGCGGCAAATTACATTTAAAACTAAACTGGTATCATTCCTACGTTGGTTATGACTTTAGAAATTTCTCACTCGCACAGATGTGGAAATCGACTCCTTTTTGTGCGGTTGATTCACGCCTCTTTACTATGCGTTATTTCTTCGAACTCAAAAATATTGCGGAATTTGTAGACACGGGCACGAAGGAATTTATCGCATACCCGTATTCCGAAGAAATGATGAAGTCTTCGAGTGAAAGTGGCGCTGTTAGCAACCGGGCACACTGTGGCAAACATAGTGGAGAACTAAGCATCACTTTGTTTGCAACACAATTTCATATACCTTCTTTTCGATGACACCATTTCGATAGTTACTCGAGTCTGAATTTCCCGTTTCGAGGTGTTCGTTCATAAGAACTGAAGTTTCTTAACATTTGAGCTAATGCACCTTTGGATGGGCGAAATTAAAGCGCTCCTCGTCGCCCCTAATTGAACCCTACACTAATCAAGCGACTGAAATCAATTTTGCGCTCCAATTAGGAAGAATCGGATCTTCTTTGGCCCCGCTTGCGTTTAGGATCCCTAAATTGAGTTACCGATCCGCTCAACCTTTATAATCTGAATAGGAATGTCCGTTTATTCTTCATTACGTATTGACCCTTATGTTCTAATCAAGCCTCCTTTAATATTAAATTTTCCCTAATTGTTGATAGTAATTATTTAAGTGTTATTTTGATCTTTTCTAACAATCGACGAACACAAGCTTGCCTATTGAATATCTTACATAGTAACAATTAACATTCTTTGAGTGGAAAACTACATTGGTACCTCGATTTATAAGCTTCATTCTTTCGCGTGCGAAGTTTGTGATTAGAAAACTTTGTATTATTTTGAAACGCAGTGCTCTTTTATATCTTTCCGTTTTTTTTTTGGTTCGGTCGTATGTTAATTACGAAACTTGAATGCTTTGTGGTCACGTAGTAACCTGGCTTCCTCTGCAAGGACCTCAGTCAGTGGTTTGTGCCACTGTGTGAAGAATTTCCTATTTGAGCTTCTCGTTGCCGTTTTACCCCTTAAGTATTTGGTAATGTCTCTGTCCCATATGTGTATTGGTCTTCTTGGACAGTGGCGTCCTTGTAGATGTTGCACAGGAGTTGGATGCCTTTTCTGCATCTATCCCTTGTTTCCCGAGAGCTTCCAGTGTGGAGGTGCTTCTTACCGAGTGTAAGTCTAGCTAATAGTCTAAGAAGCTGAGTACTAGTGGCATCTCGGATTCATGTCAATGCTAATGTTATTTCCATGCGATACTTCATTTTTGTTGGTGCGACATTAGTTTCGAAATGATTAATAGGCCTCCACTAATACCACATTATGTAAACTTGAAGTAACTGCAACCTTTATAGCAATAGAGACATATAATGCTCCATAAATATCTATATGTGAGTTTGGAAAAAAATTAAGTGGAGTAAAATGATAGAAAGATGCAGAGGTATGATTAACATTGCCATATACTTCCAATGCAGCTAAATAATAGCACAGAAATAGGGAAACTGCCTCAGTGACGGTGAAAATCTGAGCATACAGACCCAGAAACGAAGAAGTTAATCAGAGAATTCAGAGAAAGTAGACTTGATATTAATTAAGTATTGATATTGTTATTAATTGACTGCAAGATGTACCATAGCAAACTTCAGACTGCGAGAGAGCATGCAACTGTCCAAGTCTCCTCAGATAGCTATCGATAGCGAAGTTTAATGCACATAACGGAATAACTGTAGTAATTCTTTTAAGGAATCATTATTAGTGCAAATCATAAAAAGTAATAACTGCTAATTCCTCTTCCATAACATCAGAAGCATTTAAAGCATCCCTAATACGTCTACGGGTGATATTTTCACCCCTTTCAATTTCTTCCGCAAGGAAATAGGCGATTAAACGCTCTGCCATGTTTGTTTATTTATGCTTATCGACGGATTCGTACGTTCTCGAGTGCCAAATTTTAACCGAGGAAGTTCTCGAGATCGAGGAGACAAGGATAGTCAGTCTCTGCCTTTCCTATAATATCACTAATATGTTCTTTGAACGAACTTTGTTCTGTCGTTCGGTTTTCTTGGTGCTCTTACTGCATCTTTAGATGTTCTCCTTAAGATGTTCTCCACTTCCATAAGTTTGTCTTCCAGTTCTTCATCTTTTAGAGCTGCTTAACTATATCTTTGTTCGAGTTGGAATTATTTCTAATTTTCATCTAATCCTTCTCTTCAGGTAGTTAATGAATAACTGTGCTAAAATGGGAGAAATCTCTGTTTCAGATATTCCGCCAATCTGCTCCTGCTGCTTTTCCATTCTTCCTCTGCTTGATAGGTGTTATTACTTCCTCTTGGAGTATTGTTGGCGATGTATTCTGCTACTGTCCTCAGTATTGTTTGCCTATTGTAACATCTTCTTTCTGAACGGCTTATATCTGTTTCTTCCCCATTGCTAGGCGCTGTCTAGCATTATTTATGCTCTTGTTGTTTTCTATAACCTCTTGCACAATTTTTTCGTTGAATTCCTTATATCTTTATTAATTGCCCTTCTGACAGACTTGCAAAGCTCGGCATATTCGATGTCATCTCTTGGTGTGCCTGAATTCTTCAATTCCTTTCGGCGTTTCATTATTTGCCGAGCTTTTTTCATTGAACTTTCTGTCGTTCGGTTTTCTTGGTGTTCTTAACGCTTCTTCAGATGTTCTTCGTACCACTTTTATAAATTTAGCTTCCAGTTCTTCTTTTTTTAGGGCTGCTTAGCAATATCTTAGTTCGACACAGGAAGACGGGTAAGAGTGATTTTGCGCAGGATGGTGCGCACCCAGGAAAAATCCCAAGTAAGAATGGACTTGAAAAAAGTCTGACGGGGCCGGGAATCGAACCCGGGTCTCCCAATTCCCTCAGTATAATGAAGATAACCTTAAAATGACAGAAGCTGACCATACGTATAAAAAATAAGGTAAGATTTACAAAATTAGAAGAAAATCGGAAATAATTCCAACTCGAACTAAGATCCCAAGGAAGAATGGACTTGAAAAAAGGCTGACGGGACCGGAAATCGAACCCGGGACTCCGAATTGCCGGTTGGGTGCTCTGTCTATTGAGCTATCCCGGCAAAACATTTCTCCAAGCCATTCAGGAGACTTTGTGGGCAAGGACTTTGCGATTTCGTCCACAAGCTCAAGCCCCTTTATACCATTTATTTTGAAATGGTATAACAATCTTTTATAGCCTGTGGATACATAATGGGCTTCCGGATAACCGTGTGCGTAACGCGTTCGACTTTGATAAGAACGGTCCCGAGTTCATCTACATCTACATATGTACCGTGGAAGCCGCCTTTCGGCGTGTGGCAGGGGGTGCAAGCACCATGATTTTATTTCTCTAATCGATTGATTTCGCGTATCGTTCGCGGAAAAACGAATTCTTGAAACGACTTGTTCTAGCATCTATTTCTCTGATTTTCCACGCAGTATCAAAACGGCCTATGTAACATGAGGGACGCATTATGTCAGCTACATAATCTGTGAACGTACTTTCCCAAAATGTATTTAGTAGATTTATCCTTTGTTTTAAGCCTTCTATCTTCCAAAGATTCCCATCCCGCACCCTTAAGCATTTACGTAACACTCACTGACTTGCCGTAACAATTTTTTACAAAACGTATCTCCTTTCGCTGTATTTTTTCTAATTCCCGAATCCAACCCTTTTCTGCAGGATCCCATAACTACCTTTTTATCCTCTCCTACCGACAATTCTTTTCACGAATACGAGTTTCTTAAGTGCTCGTCCAGATATATATTACGGATAAATGGAAAAAAACGGATACTACACAACGGATGGTGCACATATGTATTACGGATATACGAAAAGAACGGATATTACGGATACGGGTTCGATTCCTGGTGGGAGCCCATATGCGCGAAGTGATCTCAGCTGTCGAAGCACTTTTAGCAATAACACTACTTCTACTAGTTGCATAATGTTTGAGAGTTCAAAAGTCTTGTTTGTTTCAGCTGAAGAAACAGCAACAGCTGCAGCAGCAGATCCTCCTTCAGCACTTCCAGGCTCAGCAGCAGCAATTGGCAGAGCAGCATGAGCAGCAATTGAGACAACAGCTTAAGGTACGTGGAGCTTCTCTTCAACCCTTTACTTGTTAAGACCCCTACGTAAGACCCTAAGTAAGATCTTTGAAATGGATGTGTACAGACCAAGTGGTCAGAAGAAACGACAGTCGCTGGTCATCAACAGTTCTCTATAGGACGCCAAGATATATGAAGAGACCAACAGGACCAAAGGATCGATGTGACAGTGATATCAGCAAATACGTTAGGGTAACTTGGCAAAGACAAGTCCAGGAAAGAGAACATTGGAACACGCTTGGGAGCCCTACTTCCGAAGTCGACATAAGAATGGCTGATGATGATACTGATTTGTGTGTGTATATATATATATCTACTAGCTGAAGTGCCGGTTGATTCATAACGGATTAAATGAGTAGTCATATTCGTACAAAAGAGAAACTAACATCTCTCAATTAGCTCAATTGACAGATTATAAAAAACAAAAATTTTCAAATCAAAGTTCTCATAACTTGGAGCTGAAATCGACTATAAGAATATGATTGTATAAAATTTATTTCCTATGAAAATTGTCTCTAGATTTGTATGATGATTCTTTGTCATTTTGCTATAGAAATAGATCTCGCAAAAGTTTAATATAGTTTACATAAATATCTTATAGGAACGCATTCATCCTTATGAGATCGAACATGAGACCAATAAATGCACGAAATGGAATCCGGTTTTTTAAAATGTGCAAGTTTGCATGCTTTATAACAACTGGTTCTCTAGTTTTAGGCGAACATTCACCCTTACACACCCACACCATGAATATCTCAACTACCCAAGAAACTGATTAACTGCCCAATAAGAAACAATGAGAAGTAAACATTTATAACTCCATACTGTCTGCGATTCACTCGACTCTTAGGAAATAAATTGATAGCCAATGTAGTCGTAGCAAATGGCACATGAAATTTCGTTAATATTTATTCTATTTTTTTTCTATGAAATGTGACGGTCGAAGCAGAGTCATGGTTCAAGCACTCTCTGCCATCAGCCGAAAAACGGCTACAGGATAGATACGTAGATGTAGATTTACTCAACGAAAAGGATATTGTTTAAAAGATGTTTTATCATCCTGAAATGCCGTTGACAAAAATTAGCTGAATAATGAAACACTCCTAAATGGTTGCTCGTGTATCCCTGCGATTCGTCAATGCAAATCGTTCGACACTGCAAATGCTAAATTCTCATAAAATGTCTTCCTCGTCACATACCTGTTGTCTGTCATTAATACTTACTATGAATTTTATATGGACCTCAATTCCCAATGTATTCTTTTAGAAAAATTCATAGGTTCGGATTCAACAATGGAATTAGTCGTCAAATTCCGTCCTTATCTGCAAATTAGGAAAGACTCCGGTCAACTCTCGTGAACAAATATATTCCAAAGCCCGAAGAGGATTTCTTTTTGGCACCAGAAAATCTTTTATTTATTCCAATTACTTGCTTAAAACCAAGGCAGAAATATTCCTTTCTCATCTTGAATTATCCACAACTCTTTCCTCTCAATGTTTGCAAATCTTTAATTTCACATTATAATCTTTCCTAGATATGTCGTGTGAATAACACGGAAAACAATGAACATTGCTGTTGTAATAATAGCAATGGTTGGCTGCACCTCTGTTACCGCCCTGAAGATGCCGCCGCCCGAGTGCGATGCACTCATTCGGCAGGACTTGTGCTTATTTGATGCTTATTGCTGGATTTCCATATGCTGATCAATCGTTGATTTACATTTCACAATTCCATGGTCACTTCTGGTGCTGGTGTTGTACAGTAATTCACAGTTGTGCGTTCAGTAATGTAGTCTTTTTAATACTCCAATTTCTCTCTTGGTCCATTTCCTTCCCGTTCCTATGCCGAGCAAGGAAAAGAATTATGGCGGCCGTGTAAACATTTTCTTCCTCATTGGGGCTGGTTTATCGGCCAAAGAACACCGGTTTCACAACCAGATATATCTGGGAACAGGGCTGGAGTGCCTGATTTTCGGTTCACACCTTGGTGTGAATATGCATCGACAGCCCTGGCGTATGCTGGAGGGTATAGGGAAATTTGAACAGTGACAAAAATGTCCAAGGATTGGACAATGTCATGCTGCCTTCTTTCTTGTCTTGTCTTTGAGGAAAATTTCATGTTGTAGGAGGAATTAAATTTACTGTTTAACTTAGAGAAACCCGATTTCTCACTTTCATGAAACGCAAATCATAAAATCTCTT
Organism: Ladona fulva; assembly: GCA_000376725.2. Lineage (NCBI taxonomy): Eukaryota > Metazoa > Arthropoda > Insecta > Odonata > Libellulidae > Ladona > Ladona fulva. The sequence goes on along the minus strand of KZ309156.1, from coordinate 12,940 downwards.
GAAAACTATTGGTATTCATATGCTCATTAAAAATAAATTTTTCATCTACAACTAGGAATGTTCATACATGCCAAAATGGCCACATTGCTAGCACTAAGTCCAACAAAAAGAAATATTAATGGTATCCAGCGATATTTGGTGGAATGACATAATTAAAATATTTAAAAAAAATATTTAACTCAAAACTTGTACTAATCCACAAAATATTTTTATTATAACGTTTGCCGATTTCGGCGTTAGTCTACGCCATCGTCAGAACTAACAGGAAAAGGAGAAGGACGAAAACGAGAAAGTAAGGAAATCCGTGGACACTTTGTTTCCCCCCTTCTCCCCCCCCTCCCCTCCCGTTCCTATGTATGCACTTAAAAACGTCTTTCTCCTTTTCCTGTTAGTTATGACGATGACGTAGACTAACGCCGAAACCGGTAATTGTTATTATAATTTTTTTGTGGATTATTACAAGTTTTGAATTAAATATTTTTTTTAATATTTAAAAATATATATTTTTGTTCAGTTATAGGATCAGTGCATAGTGAGTATATGGAAAAGCCACTATTTCATCACAATAAATTTAAAGTTTATTCGAAATAAAATACACTGAAAAAACGCGACTAAGGTCACAGTTGACAGACCTGAAGATGCAGCGACGCTACGAAACCATGGTCGCGTTTGTATTATACTGTGTGGTTTAGCAAAAGTTCACTCTCCTGGAGCGTTTTAACATTAATAATTACCACTATGTAATCCCTGACTCTGTATCGTTTATTTTGGATAAGGTTTTGGTAATTTCTTACATTTGCGATTTGAGACGTGTCTTTAATTAAGGTCCAGTTCTCTTTGATGAAAAAGTCCTCGATATGTGATTGATAATGAAAATAAAGATACAATTGATTATTTAATTTAAAAAATGGAAGATTAACTTTCTGTGAAAACTTAATATAGCGAACAGTATTACCAAAGCATAAGCATAACTTTATAGCTGACCATGGCGATAGCGAAAGCACTTTATTTGTGATCACTCACTGTAATTCCAGATCAGCAATGTGGGGGGATTATTACCCTGTCAGTTGAATTTATAATTCACTAAATTATGGTCAGTATTAACCAGAGGCAACTAGTAATTTATAAATATTTAAGCTGTTTCCTTAAATTTTCTAATATTTTGCGAATATTCGAGAGAAACTGAAATAATACTGTTTTCCTGTACTATATGGAAATCGGGGACTGTTCTTCGTAATGAGAGACGATTGGCTGCTTAACTGAAGATTATGTTTAAAAGCGTCTTTCGTGATATTTTTAAGAAAGCTCTCCGTCATCGGGATTTATTTGTCTGGAATAATATTATCCTATCAAAAACAGTGGTACCTCGTCTTACGAACTTAATTCCTTCCGGACCGGAGTTCGTATCTCAAAAAGTTCGTATCTCGAAACCCAGTTTTCCATTGCATATTACGGTAAATCAATTAATCCGTTCGGTATTAGAAATTTTGAAAATAAAACGTTATTTAAACATCTGCAGGTTTCAGTGAAGGAAGAGAGAAAAAAAATTGTCCGTAATCATTCAAATTATTTTTGGTCATATGTGGTTTTACGAATATAATCTTGGAGCAAATTTGAAAATATGTAGTACAGAAGCACTTTACTATGACCGATCTGTTCGGTCGATTTCTCTATCACGGACGGAATTTTTTCTTCTAAAAATGCAATGAAAAACGTAAACGAAGCAGAGAAGGCCAAGTGTGAAAAGTCCTACAGGGCTCTGAATATCGAGACATTTTAGGTATATTTCCTGCCTAAATTCCCGCTCATTAATGGAATAATCGGCTTAAAGATTGCGCATAAAATGAACAGATAAGCCTAGTGTGAGTCTCACGGAGGGGTCTCTCTCCCTAAGTGCTATTCAATTTGTGTATTAGTAAAACGTTGCGATTTGGTCGGAGGACCAGGTCTCCGTCATCGGGACCAGGTGGCAACGGTCAAGGGGAAGTAAGGAAAATAATTACGAGATCTGTCCGGCATTCGCCCAAAGACGGGAGGAAAACCCCTCCAAAAATCTCCCGTGGACAGTATCTCCGTAGCTTTTTCAGCTTTCTCAAAGAAAATCTCATGGAAATCGCATTTGTTTTAGTTTTCCTTTGTTATAGAGAAAGGTTAAACCGATGCTCGTGAATGTTGTCAAATTGTGAAAATTGTTGTAAATTCTCTCAAATTAGACAAATACGAGTAATTGCATCAGCGAGAGGTTTTTGCGTCGTCGTTTGCGCGTACATGCAGCAGTATTCGCGATCGGAAAAGCACCACCGTTAGTGCGTTGAAATGAAGTTCGCATCTTGAGATCGTAATGGAGTTCGTGCGTTGAGCGGTTCGTAAGTCGAGGTACCACTGTACTAGGTAAAGAAATGAAAATATGTTTCTCATGTTCACATATGTGCAACAACGAAATATCTAGAAAAAGAAATTGGATGTAGGAGGAAGGAAAACATGCAAACACGGGGTAATCTCCCCACTCCTTCGGCTGGAACTGTGATGTGCCTTTACTGGGATTACTGATTTTCAATAATTTATTGCAGAAAAACTAAGGCCCTTTCACACGAACGCCGTTACGCTTTTTCCTTGCTACAATTCCTCTACCCCCGTAAGAATTTTCATAAAATCCGTGCACTATAGTGGTAGTGTTCACCGCAAGATGTTGTTTCCCGGGACGCGATTGTCTTGTAGCCAAAATCCTTTTTTCTTGTAATTTTGCCTCTCCTTGTGTACTGTGTATTTGTTATGAAACGAGGTATTTAGACGGTGTTCTTCTCCAATCTCTTAAAGGTCCTCTATTTCTCTTCTCACCAGGAGTTCTACGAGCAAAAGAAGCAAATGGAAGAAGAGAGGGAAAGAAGGGAGAAGGAGAGGTTGGAGGCGCTAAAGAAGAAGGAGAAGCATGAACAGAGCGCTGTCGCCTCCACTGAAGTGAAGCAGAAGTTACAGGTTGGTAATCTTAATACCGAGATTTGAGAACGATAACCGAAGTTATATAACGAATAATTGTATTTGTTTTGATTAGAGATGAGATTTTTATTTGGTTACTGAACTCTAATATACGAGGGTTGGTGAAAAAGTAATGTATTTTTTTCCATTGAAACTATGCTAGAATTTCAAATTACTAGGTTCGAATTCTTTGACGTTTCCCTCATGTATGTATATAGTTTCAGTTTTCTCCTGCAGATAGCACAGCTATAGGATGTTTTCAAAGTGGAGTCTGGCCGTGGTACTCGTTAAAGACAACGTGCTGGGATTGAATTTCTGTGCGTAAAGAAAAGAACGGTAGGGAATATTCACAAACGTTTATGAAAATTCTATGGAACATCTGCAGTCGATAGAAGTGCAGTTGGTTGCTGGGTATGGAGGGTGAGTTAAACAAAGGGCGGTTGAAAGAGAAAACTGGGTCCATTAGCAGAGCAAGGACTGGTAACCGCAGGAGATACATTCCCTAGTGAATCCCTGTTGGAAGATAATAGAACTTGAAGGATATTATGCGGAAAAATAGATTGAGTAGATAAAACATTCTTTTATATGAGTAAATTTCATTTTGTTAGAATGAATGGTTTTTGAGAAAAGAATGCATTACTTTCTGACCGACCCTCGTATATTAAGTAGACTCATCGCAGGATGCACCTGCGGGGTAACCGATTCCATTTCTCAATCAATTTTATTTATTTACTTCTGTAGTGGAAACTGGATGGGCCCAATATATAATATTTATTATTTACGAACACAAACTACCACTCCCAGAAGAATCCGAGTAGCCGGGACTCGAACCCGAGAGCGATAACCACTGCAGCCGCGCCTTTCTTAATCTTGAAAGTGCGCAAATACGTTCACCGGAGAAGCTCGTTTTTAGTAATTATAGCTGTTCTTTTATTTTGGCGATTTAGTTTGGTTTCCTACTGGTATGGTATTGTGAAAAGTGCTTCGATAGCGGAGGTCATTTCAAAAGTTGGCCCCCATCGGGAATCTGACCATTTTTAACGAGGTCTAACTATCCGGGAACCCTTGGTTTCATACTTATCAGTAGTTTTGAAGAACGGGAAAGTAGGAAACATCGTAAAAGTAGGCGTGTGAGCTATGTAACTAATGCAGGTGTTAAGAAGACGTGCTTTCTTGTGAGGCAGTGATATATTTTGTCGAGGATATTTATTGATTAATTTTTGCAACGACAATGCGAGAGGTTGTGTTTATAACTTTACGAATATCTCGGTTGAAATGACAAGAGTTTGTAGATTAAACTTTTATTCTAAGCTTCCAGTCTTAGTTAATGACGATTGCCCGTTTCCCTTTTAGAAAGCTTTTAGTGATGTATTCAGGAAGACGAAGTGCTGTGGTTTTCCATCCGAAGGCCACACTCACTGTTCGGTAGCACATAAAGGCGAAGACCGCTCTTGAATGGGCTGTTGCCTACTATTGAAATTGTTTATCATCTTTTTATTTTGTCTGAATAAAATAAAACAGTTATCATTAGTAGCTGGGAGTTATCCTCTAGACCAGAGTTTCCCAAACTTTTCCTCCGGCGGAACACTTTATGAATTCTATGATATCAGCGGAACACCTAGGTTACTTTTTCTGTCAATAAATATTAGTAATAATTGATTTCGTCAAAGTAAGAGTCAATGGTTTATTGAAAACACAATCTTCTCATATAATCAAGAGTCCCTGATTTTAAAAATATGTTATAACTTAATTCAAAACTGAAATTCATACAAGAATTATCATTCTTCGTAAGTTTCCGCGGAACACTTAAAAACTCTTCGTGGAACACCAGTGTTCCGCGGAACACACGTTGGGAAACCCTGATCTAGACTAACCTCTTCGAAGAGCGCCACCTGTTAACTCTTCCTCCCATATACTGGGGAATGTTTTCAAACAACTGAAGTGTTTGGATTACTGCAGCATACTTTTTTCTCTTATATGTGGTCCAACTGCTCAGTTTTCACAGTTTCAAGATTTGCACTAACATGACACATCATTTTATATGAGTAATTGGAGGGTAGTTTGAGGATNCAGGTTTATTTAAATTGCTCTTTAGTTTAAGTATAATGTATCTAGGATAAAAATGGCTTTGTAACTGAAAATGCCTCATGGTATTGTTGTATTGCTTTTTAAAAGTACTTTAGGCTAAATTATTGTTTATTGTGAATTTAAAAAACAAAATCCAAACATACTAGAGTGTACTCAACAATGTATCGAAATATCGAATAAAGCTAAAACTAGACATGCAGTTTGTGAAAAAACTGTACGTGATGGAATTTTTTCACTATTTTTCCCAAAATCAGCGCTGAAAATACTATAAAAATCACTAATTACATTTCAAACAACTTTTATGTCGCAGACCTGTGTTATCATTCTTCGTAAGTTTCCGCGGAACACTTAAAAACTCTTCGTGGAACACCAGTGTTCCGCGGAACACACGTTGGGAAACCCTGCTCTAGACTAACCTCTTCGAAGAGCGCCACCTTTTAACTCTTCCTCCCATATACTGGGGAATGTTTTCAAACAACTGAAGTGTTTGGATTACTGCAGCATACTTTTTTCTCTTATATGTGGTCCAACTGCTCAGTTTTCACAGTTTCAAGATTTGCACTAACATGACACATCATTTTATATGAGTAATTGGAGGGTAGTTTGAGGATACCATTTTCTTCGAATACTTGCTTACAAGACTCTCTATACCCCAAATTATTCGTAATTCTGACTACTTTCTTTTGTGTTTTGAATATTGTCTTCCAACCTGGGGCAATAATTTAATACAGAATGGAAGTAAGCAGTTAACCTTCTTGGCATACTAGTGCCTGGAGATATGCATGACATACTAACTTGTTTAGTTTTGACAACACACTACTTAATTATTCTTTCCAAGTTAAATTTTCATCAAGTATTACCCCATTTAATCTGGTATATTCTTGTAATCTAATGTCTGTTCTACTTGGTAATAAGCCTAACCCATTTCTTTTGTTTTTGGGTGGTTTGAAGTTGAGTAATGTTGATTTTTCCATTTTTATCTTCACACCACTAGCTGTAAACCATTCTTTCAGTTGATTCATTGTTGTGGCCAAGACTACCAAGGTTTTTTTTAAGAGAGCTGTAGTATCGTCTCAATGTTTCTTATAACGTTCAAATCACTTAAAATTCAAACTGGTTAATTGCTGGGATTTCTCAATGCCTAAGCAATAAATAAAACAGTCTTTGGCATTTCCTTTCCTTCAATAGCAATATTTTATA
>KZ309155.1:220947-234175 GCA_000376725.2 Ladona fulva | reverse complement strand
TGCTGTTACGTCCGGATAAATTTCTATTACAAAAGCTCATCATGATAAATTGTAATTACGCCTGGAGGGTAAAAGACAGTGATTCACCAGGCTGTCTCACTGCCGGTTGGTGAATGAACGTCACTCTCACTATTTGACCGGAGATATTTTTGAAGCCTTCCTAGCATGGTTAGCATTCTAGCTTCCTAGCTGAGAAATAGATGCTAGAACGAATCTATTGTAAATTTCTTATTTCTGCTAATGACATGGGAAAGTAATCGATTAGGGAAGTAGAATCATGGTGCATGCACCCCCTGCCACACTCCAAAAGCCAGATTGCGGGGTGCATATGCAGATGTTAATGTAGATGAAGGTTCTGCTGCTATTTCCTGATGAAGGAATGTTTTTCATTATTTTACATTTACTGGATGGAGAAAAATGCATCTTTCATTAATTTTTATTTAGTGTAGAATCACAAGTAACAATTACAAAGCTGTATATAGCCTTCTGCATAAATCATGAAACAGAGCATTTGTTAGTGTCAGATGAGGCTTTTGATTTTCCTCGAATTTCCTAGCAAGGTTAGCATCCACTAATTTCTTTCTCAATAACTTTTACACAGCCCCTCTCTTGGACTCATCTGTAAGGATTGTCTTCCTAATATAAATCGCATCAGTGCAAGAGGATCTTCTTCAGCTGTAAGGATGGCGAAGAGAGAGAAATCTGAAGGAAATATTGGAAGCACGACTCTCGCATATTTGTCTGTGATTCGACCAGAGAACATCAAAGTTGCAAGGCCAGAGAGAGGCAAGGGAATTGCAAAGAAGACCTTCGTCGCTCGTGTTGAAAATCACTTCAGTTTAGTGAGTGGTGTCAGAGTGTCAGTAAAGCAGTGTTATAAGTGTGTGCGATATTCAGTGTTAATGGTGTTGAGTAAATGGCAGTGCTAGAATATTTCAAGACAGCTTGGAATACTAATTTCAAGGTGAGTTTTCCTTTATTATATTGTCTGGTGATTACAAGTCTTAGAAGCAGAACACAGGCGCTTGTAGGCAAACAACTGCACCCTATATCCCTCCTTGGGAACAATTAGTGAGAGTGAAAATAATCTAGTAGCCCCTGCATGAGGTTTGCATCTGTGGAGCTGTTTGGAATGACCTAAATCAGTATTGAGATATATTTATGGTGTAACGATGCCCTAAACATGAATGCAGTGAAAATGTTCTCTCTTTGACGATTTTAGGCAGTGCTCTTGGCAGAGCATTAAATTCGAATTGTCTGATTCAACCGAATTTCATAAGACGCACTTGATAAGTGAGGAGTAGTCAGAGCTGAATTTAGAAACTCTTGAGGGGAGACAAATTCCTTATAAACTCATAAATGAAAGAGAAATCCAGTGAGAGATCCTTCCTTCCTCTATAATGGCTGCTGAATGCATGCCTCTTTCTTAGTGCATTGCATATTTTTGCGTTCTGTTTTCCCTGTATATTATGATAGTGTTTTTCGTTGTGATATTTCGTAGCTTCTCCTGTTCCTCTTTTTTAAGACAACAGTTATCAAAACTTGACTGTTTTTCCACTTTCTTTAGACTAAAAGTTACTGAAACTCCACTGTTTATTTCACTTTTTTCAGACATATGTTTACCAACATTCGACCATTCTTTCACTTATTTTGGACGAAAAGTACCAAAATTCCACCATTTTGGCAGTTTTATAGATTTCTCAAAAATTGGACCTTTTTTAACTTCTTGGCATCTTAGATAAAAACTTCCCATTTTGAAAGTGAATTTTGCTGGTTTTACAGGAATTCCAAGACATCCCACTTCCAATTTAGGATTCCCACACTTTTTAGAAGAATTAAAATTAATGCTGTGCATCGTGACGATGTTAATATGTAACCCAATAAATTCATGAGAAAAGCATACATCAACTTAGGCATACAACAAAGCATACACCACCAATTTAGGCACAGAATTTCTATTTAAGAATGTGCATTCATGTCATGACAAAGTGATGCACGCTCAAGCGCAAAAGATTTATTTTTTTGGTAAAAATAATTATTTTCCTCATGACCCTGCCCAAAAATAGGGGTGCGGTAAATTCACTAAGGAGCAGCTTACATTAGTATTGTCGTTATTTTGAGGTAGTCTTTAGGTATGTCAATGGATTCTTAAAGGTATCAATCCTGGTATATCTTAATAACGTGCATCACTCACAGTTGTCAAACAGGAAGTTTTTTATTTACTATTTACAGTGCTATCCAGATTAACATACATAACGACAGTGATAAGAGAAATTTTAACATTAGTAGATTATATCTTCTAACACACTCCCTTAACGTTAAAATTTTTCTTCAAACAATAAGGAATATATTTTGATGATTTAAACATAAAAACAAGAAGTATAATTAAGTATAAGTGAATATTTGAATTGGAATATTGGTTGTTCGATAAATGATGTTTCAATTTCTGGAAAGAGAAAAAATGTAGTTAGTGTTTTTCAATTTATCTTATAATAATGAACATGTCCCTTATTTTAGGAAATTTGTCAGTTCCAAGTGGTTTAGTCAGTATGTCAGCAACTGCTTGTTTGAGGGGCAATATTTTCCTTGCATAATTCTCTTAGAAATAGTCCTCCTTCTGTCTTCTCAAACTGTATTCCTAAGTATGTATCTGGATCTTCATTAGTTGTCATTTCTCTTTGGAGTTTATTCATCAGCCTTTTGATTCTTTCAAGGTTCTGTCCTATTTTGAGTCCATCATCAACATGTATAGCTAGGAACATTTAAGTATCTTGAAAAATGCATTGATCAGTCTTAAGTTGAATTATATTTTGTTCTTTAAGAAAACTGGTCAGCGTGTGATTCCACTCCAGCGGTGATTGTCTTAAACCATAGATTGCTTTCGACAAAATAACCACTTCACCTTGATCTTCAAATCCTTCAGGCAACTTCATGAAAATGGGCTTATCAAGTTTGCCATACAGAAAAGCTGTTTTTACATCAAGTGTTTGTATGTGATAGTTCTTTTCTGCTGCAATTGCAAAGAGCAAACGAAGAGAATTTGTATCCACTACTGGACTAAAAGTTTCTTGAAAATCTATATCATCTGACTGCTCAAATCCTCTTGCAACTAGATGAGCTTTGTAGCGTCCATCATCTTTCTTTTTCAGAAGCCATCTACTTGATATAATTTCTTTTCCTTTTGCATCTTCTTTCTTTATTGTTTTCCATGTATTGTTCTTCAGGAGACTTCTTTTTTCATCTTCCATTGCCTTTTTCCACTCTTCTTTGTCTGGTTTATTGATGCATTGGGAGTAAGTGAAACAGGCTTCACGATCTGTATCTTCTTCAGTGTCTTCTGATTCAAAAACAAGTACATAGTCTTTAAATGTTTCTGGTTTTTTCAGTAGTTGTCTGTCTCTCAGATATCTTCTTACTTGCTGTTCTTGTTGTATTCCTTGGTTTTCTTCTGTTTCTCCATCTTCATGATTTTCTTGTTCTTCACTTTCGTTGCTTTGTTCATCCTCTTCATTTTCTCCTATGTCTGCATTTTCCACTTTCAGAAATGGTTCTCTTGACATCTCTTCTTGAAACTTCTTGGTAAATGTGATGTCTCTTGATACATTAACCCTTCTGCTATATGGATTCCAAATTCTATATCCATGTATTGAATAGCCTATGAATATTCCTTTTTGACTTCTAGGAGAAAGTTTTCTTAGGTTTCCAAGATTTTTGGTGTACTCTATTTGTCCAGTCCTGATAGATTTGGTCTTCTTCCATTCCACATCTCATATGGTGTTGTGTTAACAGACTTGGCAGCACTTCTGTTTAACAGATATGCTGCAGTAAGTGCTGCAAACCCCCAAAATTTGTTATTCAGCTTGGATCCATGCAACATTGATCGAACCTTGTTAATCAGGGTTAGATTCATACGTTCTGCTTTGCCATTCTGTTGAAGAGTGTCTCTTATTGTGTATTCAATCACAATACCCATTTGCTTGCACCAAAGCTTGAATTCATTGCGTCTGAATTCTCCTCCATTGTCACACCTTATTCTTTCAGTTTTAAGGTTGAAATGGGCTTCTGCTTCATGGATGTATTCTTTGAGGTATTCTTCTCTTTCATCCTTTGTGTGAAGCAAATATATTTTCAGAAAATGAGTATAATCACCCAGTACAGATAAAAAGCATCCTTCTTTGTCATAGATTTCTGGGGTTATTTTTCCACAGACATCTGTATGCAGGATCTCCAGAGGTCTAGTGTTTCTAGTCATTTCTTGTGAAAATGGATTTCTGGTTTTCTTGCTTATGATACAAGATTCACTCATTTCTTCTCGGCCGTTGTATCTCTTGATATCTTTGTCTATTCCATCACACAAATCAGGTATTTTTCTTACATCCTTGAAATTGATATGACACATCTTTTTGTGCTAGTTAATGATGCTTTCCCTTTGGGTTAGCATTGCTTCATAACATTTCTGATTCTTCATATCAATCTCCCAGAGTCCTTGTTTTGTTTTCTTTCCTTCCATCACTATTTCACCTTCTACAATGGCTATCTTGCCATTATGGGCCACTTTTACTGTTTCGTCATCAAAGATAGCAATACCATTGTTTTCAGTTACTGCATTTGTAGACAGTAGATTCCTGCTCAAACCAGGTAAGTGTAGGACATTGGTGAGAGTAACTTCTTTGGATTCCACTTTTCCAGAGAGATTTGAAGTAAGATTTTGTCCCTTTTCAGCTACTCCTATTTTTATTTCTTCTATTTCCTTGGAATCAGTCTGGATATATTCATCTTTGACAAAACGTCCTGTTGCACCTGTATCTGCCACAAATGTGTAATCAGGTTCTGATCTGAAATTTGTACATGTCCTTTCATTTTCTGTCAGATAGGTTAAATATGCCACCTTTCTGTTGTTGTCTATTTGGCTTTCTCTATATCTGTTTTCATGTTCATATTTACATCTACATTTGTGCTGAGGATGATTAACTTTCTTGCAGAATTTGCATGTTGGGAACATTTTTCCTTCCCATCATTCTTCTACATTGTGTCCGTCTTTTTCACACTTCTTACAATACTTAAATGTTTGTTCAATTTTCTGAATATCTTTATATTGTCTTTGCTCTCGATGTGGTCTTTGCTGTTTATTGTTTTCGGGATTTTATCTGCACTCAAACTTGCAATGACCCTATTTACCACAGTGGTTGCATGTACCTTTGAACTTGTATGCTTTGAATGCAACTTTGTCGTCTTGACTTTGAGAGTTGTTTTTCAGTTTCTCCTCTTGTTTGAGTAATCTTTCTCGTAAATTCTCTAGTGTTTTCTTATCTTCAGCCGTCGAATCCCAGGCACTTCCAAAATGTTTAAATTGATCAGGAAAGATCGTCAATATCTTTGTCATTAACATTACATCATCTACAGTATGTTTTAGGTTGTTCATTCTGAACGCGAGTGTTTATAATCCTGCAATATTGGTCATAACATCGACCGACTTGTTGTATTCGTATTTGATAAATTCTGCGATTAGTTGACTCTTTGTTTCCTCCATATCTCTCTTGTAGACATCGGATAGTTTTTCAAACATATCCTTTGCAGTTTTTGAAGTTAAAACGTGAGATTTCACTGTGGGATCTATTGTTCTTAGGATGATTACTTTGGAGTTAGCGTCCTTAGTAATCCATTCCCTCTTCTTTTTCTCTTTCGTGCCACACTGTTCCAGAGTACTTGTTCCATCTTTCACTCTCATCAGCTGCTTTGCTTCAAAGAAAATCCTTGTCTCAAATTCACAGAGCGTATATGTGGCAGTTTCGATAAGTTTTGGCAGAGATTCCAGTTCTTCTTTTGATGTAATTGTTGCTTGCTACGCCATGCACAGATTTTTTCATTATTTTGTTATACTTCTCAATTTTTTTTTGTTTCAAATCCTTCTAAGCCTCTGGGTCCATAACCTGTCATTATTTTGAGGTAGTCTTTAGGTATTTTACAGGATTCTTAAAGATACAAATCCTGGTATACCTTAATAACGTGCATCACACATTTTTGTCTACGAGGAAGTTTTTTATTTACTATTTACATTGTTATCCAGATTAACATACATAACCACAGTGATATGAGAAATTTTAATATTAGTAGATTATATCTTCGAACAAAATATAACCAAGTTAATTCATTGGACAATTTCAATGTTAGAATAATGAATTCCTTTTGAATTACCAAGTAATGATTGATAAATTTCTAAGATGAAGCATTTACTGTGATTTAATAAGGTTGTAAGATTAATTAGCAATACCAATTGTATTTATTCAATTAATTAACTAAAAATATCTATGCTGAAGGAGTAATTTTTTTAAACAATAACTAAAAGTTTAATAGTGTGTCACCTCCAAAACTTTCATCCCTGCAAATATTTTTTTTTCCTATTNAAGCCTAGAGTGCAAAGAACAATCTTCAGTTATTCTGGTTATACGATATAGTTACTTATGATTAAAATAATTACTTTTCTGGGAGATTTAAACATTAGTTTTTTTGCCTAAAACAGATGCTGTTTTAAGTATGGTTTTATCATTCTTAAGGTCTAACACAAAATCACACCCAGAAATTCATTGCTTTATTGTTCTGGAATAGTGAAGGGAAACCCTTTTGTATTGACTTTTTCAGAAAACATAATGATTTTGTAAAGATGTGCATCTTGACTTCAAGTGGAAATTATTCTCTTCTTTATTACATAGAGTGTTAACTCTTTAGAATGCTAAGAAAAGTGTTACTCATGGAGTTGTGTTTTAATTTACAATCGTATTAATTGTTTTGCCCCAAAATTCTGGGATCGGATAATGAAAGAATCAACACAAATTGAATAAAAACAAACCAATCATAGATTTTACATTTATTTGTTCATAAACAGTAGTCAGAAGTAGTTTAATATAAATTAGTTTCTCTATCTTTATCCAAAATAGTCAGTAAGTTTTCTGTATTGTTTTTTTGAATAGTGGTACAGCTTTTCAATGTTTATCAATCATTATATGTGTTGAATTCTTACAAATTTTGTTAATGTAATATCTCTCAAAATAATGATCATCAATGACATGCAGAGTTTAACATTCTTTTTCACACTATGTTTTACTTATTTGACAAGGGAATTACTTTCTTCATTTAAAAGTCACTCAAAAGAATTAAATTTAATGTTCACAACAGTAATAATCTCCTATAAATGATGAAAGTTTAGATGAATATCAATTTGCCTTCCTACAAACACTTTCAATCCAAATTTCACCTTCGCCTTTTGGTTTGTGCTGATCAATAATTAAGAATGAAGAAATTCAGGAAATCTGATGACTATTTAATGCAGTTTTCAAGTAATTTTGCAAAATAAGTTAAAATTTGCCTCAATCTAACAATTTCAGATAACTACCAATTTTGGCATATATAAGATTATTTATCAATTTAAGCTTTATAAATCCTTGCATAGTATAATCAGCACAATTAAAAAAAACTTAAATCCTTCAGTTAAAGAACTTTTTAGATTTCATAGAGTGGGGTTCTTAACTCAATTATTTTAGAGTAAATATTAATTAATTTTTAATAGTATGTGATCCAGTCAATTATCATAAAATATATTGTTGTTACGTCATACATCATTACTTATTCTGAAGTAATCGTAGCTTATGAGATGCAAAAAAGCAAATAGAATTGTCAAAATACTTCCTTTCAGCACTTACAACCTGAGAATATCCAAAAAACAAAAGAAATCAATTATTCCACTGGAATTAGCATAGTACCCTGTATCAGTAAATCTGGAATTGACAAGTAAGCATGATATGCAAAAAGTCAAAATTCTAGGTGTTCAACAATCCATTAGATCAACCTATAGAAGAGTATATATAGTAATCATTAAAGGTTGCATTATTCATTAAACTCACATGACATGGATTATGACTGAGAGTAATTATAATCTTCACTTTAGCAGACCATTATTATTAATTGTAAATTAATTTCCTTTATTTAATCTTTGCATTTTGCACTTTTATTGCTATCTTGATACTGACCTCTTTTGGAAATGTTGTATTTTTCTATAATAATATTCTTCTATGAATTTCTATGACAATTTATTTGTACTAGTTATGGAAAAATGTATCTGTACCATTTTGTTTTCATTTCAGACCTGCCTTTTCTTTAACAGTTACTTAAATTTAAGTAGATTTTGTAGGTTTTTCACTCTCCCCTTCTTGTGCCTGTTTTCCTTCTGTGGTGTATTTATTGTTAAATGCAAACTTATGTTTCTAAACCCTCAAAGTAGTTTTCTTCTTTGCACTTTTTTCAAGCTCTCTCTCTTTTTTAAATTTCATATGATTTAGGTTCAGATGTAAGAAAAGAATTGTTGGTCTCAATCACACCAAAATGAAGTCACATTATTATTATTATTATAGTTTTTCTCACATTTTTATGTGGTATCTTTGAACCTGTGACGTGTATTCACCTAGTCACATGTTCCTATATTGTTATTATTTTTTATGGTATTTCTTATTCTATTGATTATTAATTACTGATTACATTTCTTGTTATCGAGCAGGTGTCCAGAATTACAGATTTTTGTAGGGAGATATAGCTTTTGGTCTTAGCCTATCTCCATTAAGCTGTTATGCAATGATTTTGGAATTATTCCAGTTGATGAAAGTATGATTGGTACTATCTTTACAGATTTTTGGTGCCACAGTTGTTTTATTTCTTCCTTTAGTGTGAGGTATTTTTGTATTTTCTCTGCATACTTCTTTTGTATGTTCATGGAATTTGGAATGGAAATTTCTATAAGGTAGGTAGTTTTACTAGATTTGTGAATGAGTGTAATGTCAGGTTGGTTATGAGGTATACTTATGTCCGTGATGATACTTCTATTCCAGTATAACTTTACTGATGTATTTTCTAAAATAATTTCTGGTGTATATTTGTAATATGGAGTATAAGTATCGATGAGAGTATGTTTCAGAGCAAGTTCTAGGTGAATTATTTTACAAACATTGTTGTGTCTCCTTGTATACTCTGTAGAAGCAAGCAACCCACAGCCGCCGATAATATGGTCAATTGTCTCAGATTGTTCATTACATAGTCTGCACTTATTATTATTATTATACTTGGTCCTAAAACAAACACCAGTTAAAGTCAACAGCAATCCTTTGGATAACCATGTTGGTCGACTGGTGGAAGTGGTTTGATTCCTGGTGGGTAAAAAATTACCTTAGCTGTTGAAGCAATTTTCAAACTCATTACAAGGTCAAAAAAAGATGAGACTGTTTGAATAACTACTTGACTACTTACATTTTAATCATGCTTATGTCCTTCAAAATACACCCCTTTGCTGACAATACACTGCTCCTAATGTTTCTTCTGCAGTTCGAATGCTGCAACCTTTAAGTCTGTGATACATTTTTGTCTTCAGTAGTTTGTCTTCGGATTGAGTTTCAAATTGGGTCTCAACTTTAGCAATAGATAAAAGTCTGCAGGAGCAAGATCTGGGGAGTGGGGTGGCTGGGGAATCACTGGTGTGCTGTTTGTGGCCCTCAGTGACATTCAATGATGTGTGCTCGGGAATTTGGACACGATGCCCTGCAAGCCCAGACTCTCTCTCAAATGGTGGAACACAACTCAACACTGATGTCAACTTCATTGGCGCTCTCCCTGACAGTTAATCTCTGTTTCGCTTGCACCAAATGATCAACACTTTTGACATGGGCATCGTTTCTTGACATCAGTGGATATCCACTTCTTGGTTCTTGATTGTTTGTGGTTTGCCCAGACTGGATGAGGTTGTACCAACAAAAATACTGTTCCTGACTCATAGATTAATCGCCAAATGCCTTTTGAATCATTTTATAGGTTTCAGTTGACCTTTTCCTGAGGTTAAAACAAAGTATAACATCCAAAACCTTCATTTTCGCCAACACAGAATTTGTACTGAAAGAGTGTGCTGACTCAGACAAGAATCGCTGTTGCACTGAGACTGGATGAGATAGAGCCAATGCAGCATTTTACTTCTCACAGACACCACTAGAAGTTGCAACCTCACTCATTTTGATAAGCAGTCTGTGTGTTGTAAGGCTAGTTTCATATTTTTAGAATAGACCTTGTATAGGCTAACTCAAGTTTAGAGTTAAGTATTATGCTACTGGCTGCTATGATAGATTTTCTGGTTAGGGATTGGTTGTATGTGCTTATCTATTGTTATTATGTCTTTTTTTATGAAAGCCTACCCTACAAGCTCCCTTGGGTATGTGGCAGGGGGTGTATGCACCATGGTTCTCATGGTTTTCATTTAATTCATCATTTTCGGACATTGTTCCTGGAAAAAATGTGTTCTTGAATTGGTTTGTTCCAGCATCTATTTCCCTGATCTTTCTGGAGTATCAGTTCTGCTTGTGTAACATGCATTATATTAGCTACATCATCTGTTAGCATCCTTTCTCTGAAGTTATCCAGTAACTTTATTCTTTGCGTAAATCTTCTGAAGATTCTCATCCTGCAGTCTGAAGCATTTGAGTATAGCTCACTGATTTATCGTAGGAATTCTTCACAAAACTTCTCAGGTTTCCCTGCTCCTTTTCTATTCCAAAATACAACACTTGTCTCTCCATATACACTGAACCTCAGGATGAGGCCTTACTACTAATTTGTGAACTTTTTCCAATATCCAACTGACAATCTCTCTTAACAAAGTAGAGTTTCCTATGTGCTCTTATTAAATTAAACATATAGTTGAAAATTGCAGATTACATTTTCTTGCATCCTTTATTATAAAAGTTTAGATTCTTCTTTACTCATTGTGGTAAGTTTCACCTCAAAAAACCAAATTGAAGGGTAAACAATTAAAATAGTTATCATTAATCCTTTACTTAACTGACAAGAGAAAAACAACAAAATGAGCAGAAACTAAATCTAAGACTATCCACCAGTTATGTTCACTAGCCAATAATTCTTTTTTTCAGCAATGGTTTCACAAGGCTATCTTCATTTTTCTTTTTAATAGAGAATATTTTGTTTCTATAGAAGTTTTTTCATTAAATTGAATTTTACTAAATATGGATAAATAACACATTTTTATAAATAGTGTGTATATAATTTGGCTTGGATCTTAAAAATATGCAAAATATGCAGGGATTCACTTCATGCAGGAACGTTGAATTGGGGTTTTACTATATTAAATACCATCATCATTGATGGAGGCATTTACAACCTGATAATATTTGTTATCCTTCTAAAATATGCATCAAATTTAAAAGGAAAATAAACTATTAGTTGATTGTAATTCAATGTGCATATTATTCTGCCTTTGACGATCGTTTGAATCCATTCTTACATGTTTCAATCGACTCTAACATAACGGATCAATTGCACAGAATCTTATGTTAACTAATACAATTTCTACTTTCCATTCCAATTTAACTTTTGTGTCTTTTACTTGTATGTATGAATTGGCACCAATTACACATTAGTGCTTTTAGTTCCTTCATTTTCATTGCATTCATTATTATGTTGATACTCACTAATTTCTTTCTCAATAACTTCTACACAGCCCCTCTCTTGGACTCATCTGCAAGGATTGTATTCCTCACCAAAATCGCAACAGAGCAAGAGGATCTTCTTCAGCTGTAAAGATGGCGACGAGAGAGAAATCTAAAGGAAATATTGGAAGCATGACTCTCGCATATTTGTCTGCAATTCGACTGGAGAACATCACAGTTGCGAGGCCAGAAAGAGGCAAGGGCATTGCAAAGAAGATCTTCGTCGCTCGTGTTGAAAATGACTTCAGTTTAGTTAGTGGTGTGAGAGTGTCAGTAAAGCAGTGTTATAAGTGTGTGCGATATTCAGTGTTAATGGTGTTGAGTGTGTAAATGGCAGTGCAAGAATATTTCAAGAAAGCTTGGAATACTAATTTCTAGGTGAGTTTTCCTTTATTATATTCTCTGGTGATTACAAGTCTTAGAAGCAGAACACAGATGCTTGTAGGCAAATGACCGCACCCTATATCCCTCCTTGGGAACAATTAGTGAGAGAGAAAATACTCTAGTAGCCCCTTCATGAGGTTTGTATCTGCGGAGCTGTTTGGAATGAGCTAAATCAGTATCGAGATATATTTATATACGAGTATACAGTGAAACGACGCCTTAAACATGAATGCAGTGAAAATGTTCTCTCTTTGACGATTTTAGGCAGTGCTCTTGGCAGAGCATTAAATTCGATTTGTTTGATTCAACCGAATTAGATAAGACGTACTTGATAAGTGAGAAGTAGTCGGAGCTGAATTTAGAAACTCTTGAGGGGAGACAAATTCCTTATAAACTCATAAATGAAAGAGAAATCCAGTGAGAGATCCTTCCTTCCTCTATAAAGCCTGCTGAATGCATTCCTCTTTCTTAGTGCATTGCATATTTTTGCATTCCGTTTTCCCTGTATTTTGCGATAGTGTTTTTCATTGTGATATTTCGTAGTTCCTCTTTTTCCTCTTTTTTAAGACAACAGTTATCAAAACTTGACCGTTTTTTAAGTTCTTGGATGATTCTTAAATTCTTTAATTAGAATAGCTACCAAAATTCCATCATTTTTGTAAATTTTTTGCTGAATTCTACCAAAATTCAGACCAAAAGTTTACCAAAACTCCACCGTTTTTTTCCATTTTTCAGACAAACGTTTACCAACATTCGACCGTTCTTTCACTTTTTCGGATGATAAGTACCAAGATTCCACCGTTTTTTCAGTTTTACAAACGAAATGTTTCAAAAATTGGACCGTTTTTAACTTCTGTGCATCTTAGCTAAAAACTTCCCGTTTTGAAAGTGAACTTGGCTGGTTTTATGTGCATTTCAAGACATCCCACGTCCCAGTTTAGAATTCCCACACATTTTAGAAGAATAAAACAGGCTGTGTCTGATGAATATGACTGAATAATCCAAAACGCCATTGAAAAAGCTTTATTCTATACTTAATTAGATCATTGACGCTATGCAGTAACTGTAGGAACAGTTCTCAAATCGCCATCTGTTCGATTCTACAATTTCCCGAATATGTACAGTTCCTTCCATAAAAATAGAAGTGTATCGCGTAGTGCATAAGATCAAGGGGGAGAGGAAATTCTATGTACGTTTTTCCTGTCAAAGATGTGTTTCCGTTAGAAGTCGTACTCCAACTTGTTATATGTAAAATACATCTGTATAAATTTATTCATTTTATTTTATTTATTTACAGAATTCATTTTAGTTAT